>CM059998.1:27106968-27325275 GCA_030463065.1 Aphidoletes aphidimyza | reverse complement strand
CTCTGATGGCCTACCTTAACTTTTATCTTTCTTTCTATTTCGAAACCCCCCTAGTTCAACAAATTATAATTAATCAACCCTATCTCATTCAAGTTCATAGTTAGCGCAATTTCTGCTAATTGTCGTCTCCTACTGCTACTATACTTGACATGATATAGGCCCTCAATCTATATAATAAAAACTCTTGATATTGTTCTGGTCTTTTCCTTGGAAAACATACAACATCACCTAAACTATCATCTATAACTACAATTATCCCATCAATCTTTACCCTTTATACATGGTTATTTTTCATTTATGCATTCAGATTTTTTAGGTGCTCTACAACACACGATCGAATTTTATCGGGAATATCCTCGCACAGCATTCCACAATCACCAACAAATATTTACATTATCTATAACAAAATATTTCTTAATGGATATATCAAACGTGTGTTATAACATATCCTATCATTTGTACACTCTTCATCTATTTCGTTATTCTGTTAATGCATGCATCATCACTAGATAAATTACTGTAGACCTTTTTATGGACTTTAGCTAGAACCTGCTTTACCCCCCCCCGAACGTCCTCCCCCAGCAATTTTTTTGTAATACTGACTATCCTCCATTTAAAAATAGTTTTTCTTTTTATTTTTTATATGATCTTTTGAGTTTATTAGTTTCTCCAAATTTTCCCAAATATATAAATGATAATGTTTATTTTAACCAAAGTAATCAAATAAATCATAATCTACAAAAAAATAAAAATATAAAAAAAAATCTAATAACAAAAAAAAATTAATCAAGTTACAAAAATTCACCTAATAAACAAAAAATAAAAAATATAGAAGCAGAGAATATATAATTAACAATAAATTAAACACAAAAAAACTAATAACATATTCACAATACTTATAAAAAAAGACAATTTAAGTGAGTCGAAATAAAAAAATAAAAACTTCCCATTCACTTTCTAATTCAATATTATACCTCTAGTTGAGTTGCCAATGAAAAACCCAAGTGGCATGAATTAATACACAGTTCTAATGCAAACCTAACCGCCTCTCCCCCCTAAGCGCGCCGCTGCATCTCATCTCTCTCTAGGGAGGGGTGCGACACACGGAGAATGTTCCCTCTATCCAACGTCATTTACCAGGAGTACTACAATCAAAAAAGGGAGGGGGCGGGGGGGGGGGTAGGGGGGGGGGGGGGCGGCTGAGAATAAATAACAACTAACCGATACCACTCATTGCTAATTTCGCATTTCACTCTAGAATTAATTATAACAATATATACTACAATCTTATAACATACTGTTTCTTACAAAATTAATTCTCAAAAATAAAAAACTTCATAATATACCTACACCTACTTAGCCACCCACACAAATCAACTACCACACCACTAACAAACTCCACCCCTTCTAATATCACACATTAAAGTCACTCATCAAAACCAAAAACCCATACAACACCCACAAATACATCTCAACCCCCCCTTTTACAATCAACTCACGCCCCCCCCACACTCCACACAAACGCCCACCACCTCTCCCACACTCCGGCCCCCAAAGACACCCCACACCACAACCCACCACCCCCCCCCGCCCACCCCCCCCCGCTCAACCATCTCCAACCCACTCCTACACACCCAGCTCCCCCCTCCAACCGAGCACTAACCCTACGACCCTCAGCCAACATCCCCCACCACACAACGACCACCCCAACCCATAGCTATAGCTCCCCCCCAAGTCCTCCCCGCCCCTCAAGCGCTAGCAACTAGAAACTTACACAAAAATCTCCCAAACACGGCCGATGCGTCAAAACTCATACACCCCCCAGTTCAACCCCACAAACACACCGACCCGCCCATCCCCACCACCACCTGCCCTAATCACCACACTTCTCTAAATTCACACAATACGCACACACCAAACACACCCAACTACGCCACACCTCCCCCCCGACACCCAACCCCACCACATCTAACCCACCTCAACCCAATTACATACCGCATTAGTCCCTAAACCCCCCCTCACATCCCAATAACACCACTACCCTGTCACAAAACAAACCACGTGCACCTAGCCAATCAATACAACTCCGACTCCAATCTCACCCCCAAAACCAAGAATAGCAAAAACCCATACCGACACAAACCACCATACCACCCACAATCTGAAAAAAAATGCCCACCGAGGTGCAATCTATCATAACTCGACTTTTAGTTAGCATGACCGTACGTCCTAACATACACTCAACACCACAACGAAAATCCGGTATCATGACGCAGACGGAGCGACCCCCCCGACTTCAACAAGGCTACCGTACTCCTGATACAGTTAATCCCCCCACCACAATGATCAGATCACCGCACACCTCCACACCAAACTCGAGATCCCGCACCACCCGCCCACACCAACCCCCCTCCCGACACACAAAACCCCAACACCCCCTCACTAATGCAATGAGCGCCTACATGCCCACCTCTTCCAAAAGACAACCCTAAACAACCTGCCAACCCAACCCCCAACCCCACCAGCACTGTCCAACCCCCTCGTACCTCGACGGCTCCAACGATACACAACGCCCCCGACTTGTAAGACAACACACCCGTAAAAACGTAGCATTTACAAAAAAAAAAAAAACATAAACAACAAAGCGAACATAAACAAAAATTTTCTAACATCAACCACAACACTTCATAAAACATCAGTGTCTAATAGATAATTACCCTTCTAAAAACCCCCTGGTTAACATTGGAATGGGTCTACCCTTACACCCTTCTTATCCCAACAAAGATCGCCAACCAAAATTTAATATTCATCTACAAAAGAAGAAAAAACGAACATTCCAAACCAACACCCCACAATAGACTCCCAGAGCTACCACACCCCCCTTTCAACCCATCACCACATCCTAAACACAAAGACCAACTCCCCACCATACAATATTTTACCACAACTCCCTAATATATCTATCACCCCATCCCTTTACCTATCTATTCTTCATTTTTCAAAAATTAAAACACCCCTCCCACCAACCCACCCCCCCTTTCACCTCACAACAAAAAAAAACAAAATCCCAGCAACCCCCCAGAATAACACAACCTATACCACAACCCGCCCCCCCCACAAAAAACAGCAACCGCCCACAACCCGCCACCAATTTGGCCCACATCCGAATCGAACCCCCCGGTACCTGCCAACAAGCCTTCCCAGTCCAAAAACCCCATATAACCTCCAAACCCCCACCAAACACCCCCACAACTATCACTCCCGCAACCTTGTCATCTCCCCACCACAGTCACCCCCCAACTCCCCGCTAAAACCCCCCCCGCAGCCATCACACCCCTGACTAAGACACCGCAACAGAACTTCTACCCATGTACAAAACCACCGCCCCCCCCCCCAACCCCCCCACCCACCGCCACCACAAGAGCTCACCAAAACTCACAAACCCGCCCAGGAAACCCCATAGACCCAACAACACACCACGACACAAAACCCATTCAGCCAAAGATCTAACATACACGAAAGATCACCCAAAAAAAACGCTACCCCCGACCAACCCAAACCCCCCCCAACCCATCCGACCTCAACTTACCCCGGTGACGCAGGACACCTACCCATACTACCACCTACCCCTCGTCCACCAACAGATGATGCCGCACACCCCCACAAACCCCAACCCCAAACCCCCCACCAAACCTTCCAACCCCCACCCCACATAGGACCCCACACACCCACACCACCATCATAACCCCCACCAGCACCCCAACTCCACCCAACGACAACGGCTATGCCACCACCCCAGAAACCACCCGCCCGGCATCCCCCCACCCCCCAACCTACACCACCGAACCCCCACCCCCCGCTCCCCACACAAATGCACTAAGACTCGCCCCCCCCGCCTAACCAAGAGACCACGCCCCCCACCCCCCAACCATGAGACAACGACACTCACAGAACGACAAACACGAAACCCAAAAGCAGAGATCTAACAAACCCCCCCAAAAAAAAATTCAACGCGGCCACAACCAAGAGAAAGAACAAAACGCAACCCGCAGCAAAAAAAAACACCAAAAAAGACACCCCCCCCCCCAAGCAATCAAAACCCCTTCGTCGCGGCACCTCCCTCCACCCCGCTACCTTAATCTCCCCCCCTTCCCAACGGCCCTTCCCCCGCACCCCCGCTCACCCCGCCCCCCTCAGCCCTTGTGTGTGCTCTACTCAGCCACAACCCCCCTGTCCGCACATCCACATCGATCCCACGCAACCCACATATGGCCACCACAACCCCGCCAACCTATCGCCACCCTCCCCCCGCCGGCCCCCCCCGCCCGCCGCCACCACCCCGGCGCCCCCTGCTCGTTCTTCGCGAGCGACCCACACCCCCCCGCACACAGGAGCCACACCCAAACACCCCAAGCCCACCACTACAGGCCGCCTACCCATACCACGCCCAATAATTTCCCTCCTCCTCAAGGCTATACATAGCCGTTTCCCCCCCCCCCCCAAAAGCGCTCCTCTTCGCCATCCCCGCCCACGCACCCCATCCATTACCTTTCCTCTCCTTCACGAATTTACTCCTTTTCTTCCCCTCCGTCACCCCGCGTCCGACCTTCCCACTGCACTAGCCCCCCACGCGCCCCCAACCAACGACTCCACCAGCCTAGAAGCCTATCAGCGAACTAGCCGCAGAGCACCCCACGCGCCCGCAACCTCGACTCGACCCAAGGGCCCCCCGACCACCCCGCCCCTACACCCTCAACGAAGAACCCCACTCGTACACATGCCCCACCCCCCGCCCATTAGCCGCCGCAATTTACCCCGACTACCCCACGACCTCCCCTAACCCAACCCACATACCTCCCTACCAACCCCCACCAACCCACATCGACCCACCCACCCTCCCCCCACACGAAACTCATAATACTTGGACAAGACTAATACTCATTCTCCCAACCCCCCCCTTTCACCCCTGATGGGGTTTTTAACAAATCTACCCATCCATTCTAACGACATTCTTCCCATATGTTTCCCCCAACCCAAATAATTTATAATTTCTCCAGAAATAACCCCAACCCCCTACACCCCTAATATTAGAACACCGCCCCCACTACCCTCACTACATTAACAAACCTTAAAATTCTTTTTTTCTTTTATACGTTAGCACCACACAACTCAAACAACTTACAAGCGCCACAACCATATTACTCCCAAGACACAAGAGAAAAAATTGCATTTTCAACCACCACACCCCCCCAACCCCTTCGCTAAAAGCTACACGGATTCACACACCCCACCGAACAACCTCCGCCCCCCACCCACCGCACCACCGCACCCCCACCATCGACAGCACGCCATAATCCCCCCCCCCACTGCATAATCCACTACCCTCCCTATCCAACACCTGCGGCCATGCGTGTCCGCGCCCCCCCCCCCCAGTTCCCCCCTACCCGCGCTTCACTTTCCCCCCACACTGTCTCGCACCTATAACTTCTTCTCCAAATTCACCTCCCCCCCCCCCACTCCATACATCATCATGTAAGGCGCAACGGATCCGCCCCAGCGCACCCCAACACCCCCAGCCAAATTTCCCCTAAATGTACCCAGACCTCTGGCAACATCCAAGCCGCCGAATTCCCTACCAGCCCCTTAGCGCCCCCACCTACCACCCCTCCCCCCACCCATCTCCACCCCTACTCCTCCACCCCACCAAACAGTCCCCAACCCTCGATCACAGGGGCCCTGCCGCCCCCCCCCCCCTCTAACTCTTTCTCCACCCAACTACCCACCCCACGGACCAGCCGTAAAAACCCCCGCGCAATGACCCCTTCCACCGCCTCCCACCCAACATCTCCCCCCCCTAATCCCCCTCCTCACAACCTACACGCCTCCCCAACACCCCTACACCCCCTCTCCCATCTCCTACCATCCCCAATACCCCTCCACACTCCTTGGCTACCGTCTCATGCCACAACCACCCCTTCCACCCTTCCACCCCAACCGGAAAGATCCAACGTCTCCCCCCCCCCCCCCCCCCCGGCCACGTGCACCCGACCACTTCTCCCTCCGCAAACCACATCAGTTTTCACCAGACCCCTCCTCCTATCTTTTGAGCTAATGGCTTTTGGTTGTTTAAACACTCTGACCTCCAGGTACGCAATGTCAACTATTCCCCCGCCCCCCGCAGGCCCATCACGTACATCCCTAACAACTATTCTAATACAGAACAAATAATCTTCAAGCCACTTAGCTAAATGTAAAATATTAATAAAAAAAAAAAAAAAAATTATACAAAAATCCATAGTCCCAAACTACCCCACCAACAAACCTTCCCAATCCAACCACCACGACCCCCGAAAGAACGCATCAAAGCAGATCACCGCTAGTTCCTAGCCCCCTACACACACGCCAAAACATAAAAACCAAAACACCCAACGAACACTAAACCCTCACCGAAGAAACAAAAATCAACCACTACAGATAAAAACAACAGAAAAACAACACTCCATTACGCCCCCCGCCCAAGACAGAGCGACTACCCGATTGAAACCCCCGAGACGAGAGTTGCTGCCGAGTCAACAGTCTAATATCCAGCCACATTCTTTTTTTACCGTTCCTTTATCACAAATACGTATAAGCACTTTTAATAAAAGACTATATTCGAAGAGATATAACGGAAAAAATGCACTTGTACAAATCGCACATCGAACGTTTGAAACGCAGTTTCGGAACGTTTTCCGCGTTCTTTCATCGCCCTTTCTCTCTCTCTCTCTCTCTCTCTCGCTCTCTCTTTCTCTCTCTATCTCTCCCTAGCTTTTTAATATGGAGTAAAATATGGAAGTGATTGTTGAAGCCGTCAACAGAGAATGGAATGAATGGAAAGAGCGAGAGAAAGCGAATGAGATTTTAGCGCGTTTTAAGCTTAAATTTGATGCTGTCATTTACATGCAACGAATTTCGTCTTCAGGTTACTGTATCTCTTGCATCTGTTCCCAAACATTTGTGCTTCGGCTTCGTTTACATTTGATTTTCCGTTTTTGACTGGAACTGAACTCGACACCAAATCTTCACATTCATTCTACATAATATTGGCGAAATTACATATAATTTTTATGCGCATAAATTTTTTATGATTTTTTTTTTTTAAATTGAGTTTTTGCTCGAACTCGTGCATCCTTTGCTTTGCCATTCAAAATACCTTAGTAAATTAAATATCATGATATACATGTGACGGTGGCAAAGAAAAGGAGAAAAAACAATTTCATCATCACCTTGCAATTGCAATGGATCGAATGAAATGTCGGAGGTTGTCAGTTCAGTGTCTGCTGGTGCTGTGTGTGTGTGTGTGTGTGTGTGTGTGACGATTCGTCACTGACGAAATGCCTCTAACATATTTTACTACTTTCCAAATAAAATGCTACAATTGCATAGAAAAGATGAAAGCACTGTATGGGGATGAGAGGGGGCGGTGTATGTCGAAAACGAGAAACGAAATTCTCAAACATGTCACATCACTAAAATATTCTTCACTTGAATGTCGAGTGTAAAGTAGAGTTTTCTTGTCAGGCGATCAGTAAAAGAGCAACAAATCGTATTCAAGTGAAATGAAAAAGAAAATGAACGAAATGGGTGTCTGGAACTGAATAGCGCGTACCATTCGCCTGAGCTATGTATATACATCGATAAAATATCGCAATAAAATGTGCATGCGTATATATGTATTTTCAATGTCTGTTGCCAACTTGCTAATTTACTGGTCAGGTAGAGCATGATTTATGTATTTTCAATTTCATAGTAAAATCTACATAAAACGTTGAACTGGCGGGTGGTGAAATGAATGAAAAAAAATACACACACACACACACACAGAGAGAGAGAGAGAGAGAGAGAGAGAAATGAAAGAATTATGTTAACTTTGTACAGCTTATACGCTGGAATATTGTTGAATTCTTCATATACATTCTGTACGACTTGTGTGCAGCGAACGCTTTTGATCGGATCTAGCATTACATCTTTATTTTGTAAGTGCAATATTCAAATCGAGCGATCGATAGTTCCATCTAAAATGCATACCTTTTGAAACGTGAAAAGGAACAATGAATTGTGAAAATAACAACAATAATAATAACAAAAAAAGAAAATGTGTATGCATAATAAATAAATACGAACGAAGTCGAATGTTGAATATTGACGAGCATTAGTCTTTCTCAACCCAGCGATTATCATTTCTAGTGCTTTGTAGATTAGCAAACGAAAACTTTTGCACTCGATACGATGTACACGGAGTGTCTATATCTGCTCTGTTCCATTATTACGGGGCTATTTAGTATTGAATACAGCAATCGATTTTCATTATTAAATTGCTTTTATGAAAATGTGCATTCACATGGTTGGTTAACAATGACTTTTGCCAGTGCTTGAAACCATGTTCATGTCGATTTCACCGTACTACTGAATTCGTGCCAACTAATTTTCATTTGTTTTCCAAACTCAAATGCGAATTTTTAAGCGCGCGAGAGTGTGTGAAATAAACCAGAGATGATCTAGCGCACTGAGTGTGCGCGACGAGTAGTGAAAACATTTCAGTTCTGTGTGCGGCATACAGCACACGAACCGAATGAGTAACAGTGGAAGATAATTCACAAAAACTTGAGTGTCTGTTGACTCAAACGCCGTGCGCACATAAACTCACAGCTACGAAGTGAAGAAGATGAAGAAGAAAGAGAGAAAGGAAGAAAGGAAAAATTCTTCTTCGCATTAGATTTTGAGTGAGAAGCTGTGCGCACATCGTTCAGAACGGTTAACTCAATCTGTTGTGATTCTGTTGAATACGCTGCCACATTCATCGTAGTGAGCATAGCAGCGCACACGAACGGTTTATCTCTCATACAAGTGAGACGGACTTTGAACTGAGTGTGCGATATTTCGTCTCTGAAATAAACTTTTGTCAATTTGACGACCGCAACCATCTTCCGACACGAAGCTAATAAATGCGCGATTCAGTTGGGAATTCAGCCAAAAACCCAAAAATTTCCACTCCCCGGAACGTGACGAATCAAATTAAAGCAATTCGACAAAGCCCGATGAGCGTGCGAGAGAGAGAGAGAGAGAGAGAGAGAGAGAGAGAGAGAGAGAGAGAAAGAGATATTCGAGAATTTTCAATTTTAAATTACTCGAAAATCAATTGCATCGAAGCAACGTCAGACTACCCATTAAATTGCCGGCAATGTATCATGTCAGTTGGAGCAGTCTCTTCGGATTTCGTTTAGCAAATGAATATTTAATTCCCATATCATCGAATGTAATCGGTATTGGGTGAGAGAGGTTGCCTTGTACATTTACCATTGTATTAGGCTATTACAATGTGCTCGCGGATGGCAAAGTACACGAGAAAGGCTGCAAATGCAGTGGCGCGGTGCGTGTAAATCATATTTATTAGCGATGCCATATTTGAACGATTCAATAACATAAATCAAAAATTTAATCATAAAACTTTTTTCCGCCATTGTTGTATGGGCCCGTTTTTCCCCACACGTTTTCTTTCTCGTTCCACAGTTCGACGGGATTCATGCTTTTTTTTCCAACGTAAGCCATTCTTCACTCACATTTCGTCCGTATGAAATACCATGTGCGCTAACGTATATGTTGCACTCACAGAAGCGTATACATTTTTTTTTTCGTTGGCACCATTTTTTTTCTTTCTCACACTTTTTCGGCGCATATGATTTTTTTTCTCCACTTATTTTCTCTGCATATTTTTTTCTGTGGTTAAATTTCTGCCACCGAGCTATCCCAATTTTTTACGCTATTTCGTTTGTAATTTTTGAAATATTGTGCACCAAGTAGTTTTCAAAATGATACGACATAAGTTTTTTTTTTGGCTGTGTTCATTTATCTTGTGCCATGATTATGCAAGTGAGTGAGTAAATATACATTTTACCATTTTACATGAATGTGGGCTATGAGAAAGCGATAGACTGAATATCAACAGCAGATCTGTCTGACTTCAATGCTTTATATGGTTACGATGCATTTATTTACTAAGAATCTAGTTGCCACTCAATCGTTCTGCACTCAATATGTGAATATCTATTGATTTTATGTCGAAATCATCATAATATGCTCTCACAGTTTACTGTTCATATTAAGTGTACCAACCGCCCATTCCTCTGCACGTCCGTCTGTCGGCATATATACATGCTTATATAATATTTGCCACATTCCACACTGATTTGTCTGTCATCGGCATCATCTCGTCTATCTGTCAAAAAAAAAAACAAACAAACCACTCATGAAACCGGATTCAGTTGCACATGTGAAAATACATGGTACATTCGGTTTTTCAATCAAAGTTTCGTCGCTTGCATAAACTTTGGGCAAAATGAATGCAATTCAATTGAGTTGCATGTGACGTGGCGTATGAGCAGTTGCCCAGTGTGCCTGTATGCCTGTGCATCCGTGTGAGCATCGCGCAACGTGCCGCGTGCAATGTGCATTTTCATTTTAATCAATGCCATCATTGTAGTCGGCCTTGTTACTAGTATACTGCAAACGGTTTTTGGTTGGGGCATTTGCATAAATAACTACTTGGAAGATGGTTTCATTTAATTTTCCGTTGCATTCCATTTCTTTTGCAAACCGAAGGATTTTGCAGTCATTTCATTTGTGCCATTGCTTTCGTCTCGACGGGGCCCAACTAAATATTGTACCAGCTTATATTGTGTTTTCCGCAACTTCGATCATGCATGTTCGCCTATGTGTTCACCAAATACTTCCGCAAGACGAAGGAACTTAACTTGATTGCATTGCATACCCCCATTCAGTCACGCAGCATACACAAAGTCAATAATAGCGTAGAAAGAGAAAAAGACCGACACACACACAGAGAGAGACAGGGGCTCAGAAGAATGAGAATGAGAAAAAGGATATAGAGAAAAAAAAAACCGAAAGAAATTCGAATATTGTAAGTGGTTCTTTCATAACTTTGAGACGGATTAGTTGGAAACTTTTTAGCGAGCGCAAATTCAGACATGCATTCTTACTTTAGATTCTCGCTTTTTGTTTGGTTCGTTTCTGTTCTACTTGTGTGTGTGTGTTTTTTTTCTTCTCGAGCTTGTGAATAAAAGACGAGATTCTTTTAGATATATTCCTATCGCTTTTTGTACTTATTCGTTCATCAGATCTTCAAATCTGTCGTACACATTACCTTACGACTGACAAATACGAATAACACATACACACACACGCAATAAAAATGAAGCCAAATTATAAAGCACACATTCAAATAGAAAAACTTTGAATGAGTGTGTGTGTGTGTGTGTGTGTATTCCTCTCCGCCCCTTCCCCTCTCTCACGTCAATTCAAATATTTTTCAATATTTAATTTCCGGTATTTTACATGCTCAAGCTTACGATAAAATCGACAAATAAGCACGAATCGAACGTGAATAAATACTGAGAATGAATTTAAAAACACACACACACACACACATACAACAACGAATTCGGGACGAAACATTGAAATTGACGTACGTATTTGGCAGAGAATGATATGAATCCTCCATTGAAAATATGGATGGGATCTTATCATCGCAAAAAAATATTCGCTTTTTTCCCTGATGCCCATTTTATTTTCGAAAATCGCAAATCGAATATTTGGCTATTTCCGATTTTACAGTTATGCGCGATCACAATTCATCGGGGCACATTTTCTTGTACGCCAACGTACATCAATCATTTCAAAAAAAAAAAAAAAAAATGATGAAAATATACATAGGCCATAAAATATACATAATTGGTGTCGTTATCAACAGATCCACATATACTGGAAGCCAGTAAAATAAAAAGTGAATAAGTTTCTGGTTGAAATGAATTTGTGTAAAACGAGAAACAGTAAAATGTGAAATCAAAATATCAAGAAAACGGCAAATGCATGTGGCAATAGCATCAACTTTCTGTCGATTTGATGAGGTTGCTACAATGTATGGAGTTGTATATTTATGTGCGCGCGCGCGCCAATGATGATAGGCACCATCGTATTTTAGTTTGTGCAATGGATTAAATCACACTATCTATCTCGGTGCTCGGTTGGAATATGAAGATAATCCCTGCAATGATTTCATAATCTGTTTCGATTGAATTTCGCTGAAATATTCTGAAAGCCGGATATTACTTCATTTTCAACTCATCTTTTGAAAATCAAAATAAACATTTTCACTCGTGTAGTTGTGTGTGTGTGTGTTTGTTTTTTTTTCATTTAAATTAAAAATGTCCGCAATGAAAATTGTTGAACGACAATCACAGCATTGAATTACTCAACCGTATCAAACACAATTATTTATGTGACTGATTTTGTTGAATGTGTTTGTGATTGTGTTGTTTTTTGGATGGCGCACGTGGCACAATCCAAGGTATCAGGTTATTTCCGAAAGTTATATTCAAATTCGAAATCGATTAACCAAATGAAGTCGCCGTTTTTAAATGAATCGAATCCTCCTCCCCTCCCGTAAATTAATATCATAGTATTTGTATTTATGTGTTCAAATATTTGTGTCCACATTTTCGATATTTCTTGTTCAATCGCGCGCGCTAAAGGTCACCACAGGCACACAATTGCAAATACCGTTTGCTATTAGACGTACACAATTTTGTCGTTAAGCCAAATGCTGGATGATCATTACATTATAATGAAAAGAGTAATTTCAGGTATGTGAAACGGTAACATCAAACGATTTATGCTTGGATTTATGATGCGGCAAACATGGCAGAAAACTTCAATTGGCTGATAAATTTCCAAATTCAAATTTACTGTTTAATTCAAAATTCGATCGTAACAAGATAATAATTGATCGAGAGGAAGAGTGCGGAATAGTTTTATGGAATAGTTTTCATTCATCTGAAAATGGACTTACATAAGCATGAATATGCTCATTGCACACTTTTGTCACTATTCCATTCCATCGTTCGGTTTCGATGTGTGTCGTGTGATGCCGTGCATGTAGCTGAATGTTATCATCCTGATTGCTGCAGAACCAAAGCAAATTTCAACAAAACTTTATGTTGTTATTATTATTTTGTATTTATGGTGTTGTTGCAAACTTTCTATCTGTTTTGTTATCATCAACATTCCAATATTCAGTCACCATCATTCATTTATCTGATGGTACCGTTAATTCTAAAGCATATATATGCTTTAAATCAGATTTTCGTACAGCAACGGAAGGATTTTTTTTTTGTGTGTGTCATTCGAATTCATTTTTTCAATGCCCAAATTTACATTTTCTAAACATTTTTGCTGAAGCGGTGGATCAACAGTGTTTTATCAACATTTCTGTGGTAGTGAAGTGGATATCAAGCATCAAATGCTATGAATATGCCCAACATTTCAGAACAAATTATTTAATGTGTATCTTTTCTGTTTGTGTGTTGAATGTATTGCACAAAACAATGGATTTGTCCAAAATAAGCACCATTCATACATGACTTCCGTATGGTAAAAGTCTAAAAAAAAATATGGCAAAATGAATGTTGTTATCACAAAATTACTAGCAAACACTGTTGAGTGTTGAATGTTTGCTTCTATTCAACAATGTGTTGTGTGTGTGTGTGTGTGAATGAAAAGTTGTTGTCGATAAAAAGGCCCAGATAAAAATATAAATTAAACTTTTCTATTAAATGTTAAGGAATCATGTTGAACACACTTGATGCAATCAATGTGCACAAGCAATTTCAAACTTTTGTTCATCTTTTTACTGTATGTGGATGTGTGTTTGTGTGTGTTTTTATTCTCATTTCTCTCTTTTCTTGCAGGAGTGAATTACCGCTGAGTATGGAACAATGGCATGTTATTCGAATCTCACGAACGGCTCGTTTGGCAGTTATGAAAGTAAGTAGAGCTTGTGATTGTCATTGTTAATAATATCAATTCCAATTATGTCAAGACATAAATCTCTAATGTTTTTTTTAAATTTTATTTTATTTTCAATTGTTTATTCAGCGCTATTGTATACAAATCTAAAGCGCTAGCAGCATTGTTGTAGAAAAACTTTGCTTTTTCCAGAAATTTTACTCTATGCACACGGCACACTTACCAACAAAATGATTTGAAAACAATTTTCAACAAGTGCCCAATTAAAAAATAAAGTAGAGAGAGAGAGATAGAGAGAGAGAGAGCTCGAAGCAAAGAAGAAACACGATTAGAAACAAACAAAGAAGTGCTGCGTTTGTCGTATGAGTGTGTAAATGTGTTTTCGATGAAAATTCAGTACTGACTCTCAAATCGACTGTCACAATCTGGCAATTGTCTTCGCTCCATTTACATGCCCATCAAATTTCCGAAGAAAAACCATTTCGATATAGATTTATTGTAATTGAATTGAATTCAATACATTATGAAATGCTCGAAATACTCGGAATGCTTGGAATGCTTTGCCCTTCATATCGCTCTCTCTCTCTCTCTTTTACCTTCCTTCGATCTATCAACTCACTCCATTTTCTTTCATTTCCGAAATTTGATGGGCAATCAGCAATCAATTGCTAATCATGATATTCGACATTTCATTTCAACTGTCCAATTCACTATCATTGGCTGTGCTTAATGCCAATAATATAAACTGACAGATAATACGTTTGCCATCAAATGTGCATTTGGGTCTCTCTTATTCATTCTTGTTTTTTTTACTTTCTTCACTTGTCAATTGGTGCGCATCACTCCATTTTTCAGTTTCATAAAGACTCAATATTTTGTTGGAAAATTCAATTTTTCCCACTCATCACCGCATAAAAAAAACTTCATTCATTTTATTCATTTTTGTCTTCTTTTATTTTATTCCGTCTTTTCATCAGATCGATCAGCTATCCGAAGTTATGACAGTGTCACCAAATGGCTTTTGGCATTTATCGTTACCGCACAGCTTGTATTTAGGTGGATCGAACAACGCACAATATTTGCCATTAAACCTCAAGGAACTTGGATCGTTTGTGGGATGCATACAAAAAGTAAACGTTAAAACTTATTCCTTTCCTCAATTGTTGCCTTTTGTCTTTGTTTCAAACGCGATATGTTCACCTCTTGTTTTTCGCTCATCTGTTTGGTTGGCACATTTATGAAGAGAGTAATAGACTAAAGCATGTAGTCAAACCTGAACTATTTTGTGAGGCGTCGGGGTGAAATGCGTACTAGAGCATTTATATTTCCATGAAAAGCAAAGAAAAATTGAAACTTTTTGCATGCCAGAGCATGGCTAATACTATACGCTTTGGTTGAAAATTGGCTTGCGCACACAATATTTCATTTAGCCATCGCAAAATCCAGATTAAAAGTGATAGTTAATTTTGTTGGAGATTAAAGTTGCAATCTTTCATCGAGGCATGACATAAAAACCCATATGATTTTAATGAAAAAGCACGCTAATAAGCCGCAATTTTCGTTGATGTCATGTGAATCTGAGGATCGCTAAGTAGAACAGAAAAAAAACCTATTTCCAGCGGCAAATTAGGGGGGGGGGGGGGAATTAACACTCACACAAGCCACACGCCAGACACTGGTAGAAGCGGGAGATCGAAAGAGAATCAAAGTCAAAAAAAGAAACAAAACAAAAAAAAAACCATCGAATATGCGCGACGAAACAAAACAGATTTATGGAATGTAACAAAAAGCTAACCAACTCGCTCTGAACTCTCAACTCAAATAACATTTGTTATGTAGCAATGGAACGAAGTCAATGTAACACATTTAATATATGTTTGTAACCAATGTAATAGCTATAAACCATTTTCACATATGTTTTAATGTGTATTGTTCTATCTCTGTTCCTTTCTCACGTTCCCTTCTAACTTCCAACGTCAAACGGCTTCGCCCTATGCACAGTTAAATGTTCGCACGTATACGAACAGACATCCATGCACACTTGGCCAAAGAGTCATTTGTGTGTGTGTATATGTGTGCATGTGCGAGCTTTTATGTCAAGATATTACTCCATACCGAAATTTACATTCCATCTTATTTAAAGCATTTAGAAAAGGCGTTTAAATTGAAGAAAAGAAAATAATAGCTTTGGTGCATGCGAACGCGACATCGAGACAAAACCGAACTGGATGTTTATTCACATACGAACCGTTGTCGAACGAGATCTACCCATCGAAAAGGGGTTGAATGAGATAAAACACACAAAAAAAACAATAGTAGAAACAATGAAAGTAAGTGTACACGAGCGAGAGAGAGAGAGAGAGAGAGAGAGAGAGAGAGAGAGCAAAAGAATGAACGGGAAAAAAGTTTAAAGTGAAATAACAAGAGCTTAAAGTATTTACAATATCGCATATCTCAGTCAGAGTAACACAATCGGCTATGTGGAAGTTTTATTTCTCCTAAATATCAGGCGACGTTTTATACGTGAGACAAAGACGATGTGTGCGATGCAACGGAAAGATTCCGAAAATGAACACCATAAGAAATGAGACGAAGAGAAAAGTGAGCGTACGGCATTGAGCACTAAACTTTATGGTTTTATCAAAATTGAACTGAAATATGTGTTCGGTGTAATAAACCGGCAAGATGATGAGAAATCTTTCTTACCACTCACACTCACACACTTAGGTTAGACTTTCGTCTTTCGCTTTACTTTTTGGTTTTTCTGAATGCCTTTTACGCTTTTCCATTTTCACTTCGCTGTTAACTTCCAAAAATATATACGGTTTTCCATTTTATACCAAAAAAGATTGACTTCGGCGGTGTTCGTGTGTGCACACGTTTTGCTCACTTCGATTAAAATATGAGCCATCATTTCATTCATTTCGATTGAATGTATGGGTTGGGTGGCGTGTGTATTGCAAAGACGATGTAATAAACAAACATGTCAATTATTTCAATAATTTGGATTGAGATTTGGCTGAATTAAATAATAAATCACGTGTACGTCATTTACGGAAAAGGGGGGGGGGGCGGCTTGTGAAAATTGACTGCCAAACGTGCCGTCACTTTCAATTTTGGCACTAGACCACCAGATACACAGATGTATGAAATCGCTCGATGTGCAGCTGTATCAAACTCTTTAGCCTGTTTAAATATTCAAAATGTTACTTTTTATTAGAACGATTAATTTAGGATATATGCACTTGCTCTAGATTCCAATTGGGTTTTTCTTGATTTTTTTGGTAAACATTTCATTCATATTTGGAATTTGGATACCAACTCAATCAAAAACTATTTAAAGTATTCAATAAATGTAAACCAAAGTTCTATTTTTATGCTGCATACTACGAACTTAACACAAGTTTTCATAGAATTTATAGATATTTTGGAACGATATCCCGAACATAGTCGGGTGAGCCAATCTATCAAATGAAACCATTTAAGAGAATTGTAGTTTTGTGTTTTCAAGAAATCAATAAATTAATTTTATTGGCACTCAAATATAAGTGAAAGACAATAGATTGTCAACTTGAAGTGGCCATCAGAGTAGGTGTATGGACTGGTCAATGTTTTGGGTACTGTTTTGATTAACACACCGTTTGACGGATTCATCAATAAAAGTGGTTTAGTTGGACACTTTTAATGGGTTAATTTCTTTTGACAAATGTTCATGTAATGAACAAACATGTCAAACTATGGTATTCTTTGTAGAAGCAACTAAACAAAGGTGAACCACTTTTCAAAGACAAAGGCAATTAAATTGGGTCATTTTTATACTGCATCGATAAAATGGTATAGAATGCTACTAAGCATCCCTATGTCTGATCGAATATTCTTTGATGCCAGCACACAATTTACGAATTGTCTTTCTTTTTCTGCCTTCTCCACTCTTTGTGCATTCGCAGTTGGAAGTAAATGGTCGATCAATAGCTATTATATCCGAGGCGGTTGGTGGCACAAATGTTGATAATTGTCCGCATTCATGTACGAGCAAACCATGCGGACCATTGGCTCAGTGCGTACCAAATTTAGAGAGCTACGAATGCCAATGCAATCCATCGAATTTACAATGCAATAAAGCCGAAGAGTTGTCGGTGCAACAGACTCGTTCAAGCCTAGCTACGTTTAATTTTGCCAATGTTTCGGACAATCGCTCAAGCATTTCTGCAAGCGACAAAAATGCTCTTGACTCCGCCACATTGGCAACAGCAACAGCATCAGCATCAGCATCGGCATCGGAATCGTCAACTGAAACAGTGCCAATGAACTCAATCAGAGCATCGGCATTGGCATCGGCATCGGCATCAGTTCAAACCAATTTGCCAGAGGTGCAGAAAATAACAACAATGGCTAACGAGCAACGTAAATACAATGCTGAGGTCGTCGCTACTTTGAGCTTATCAAATTCAAAATCTCCTGTGGTACGGCTGAACACTGACCCACATGCAAAATCCGATAAAATGGCAACCAAAGATCGAAACGATAACAAACGTAATAACAACGAAAATGACAATTCCAGCACAGCGATGAATGTCAACTCAAAAGAAACGGACGATGCAAATGCTTATTATTATTATGATGATGATTACGAGTACAAAAATGACGATTTGTCGGATGGCATTGTGAATATACGAACAATGCCAACCGTTACATCGACCACCACCATTTCAACGACCACCGAACGATTGACTGTTAAACCGTTGGGTATCTCCACCGATGATGATGTCACAAAAGTGTTTGGCCGATATATGACGATTGACACGGAAAAATTACTAAAAAAAGAGCAAATGTTGAAAAATAAACAAACAAAATTGGTACCGAAAAGTGTAAAACCACCAAAGAAGCATTACATTCCGATGCCATTATTGGAACCACAATCACCATCTTTAGCTGATGATGAGGTCGAAATTGATATTATGCTACCGACTACAAAAAATGACCATCTAACGACAACCGTAAAAGCAATTGAAAGTGGTGAACATAAGCAAGTGGCAAACGATAAAAATAACGCAAACGACAACCAGAAACACAACGATGGCAATGGTAACGGTAACAGCAATGACGATGAAATGAGCGGCGAATTTGATGTGATGGGATTCTATTCGAACGAAGATGTTCTCACCACGAAGGAATTGATTGACGATATGGCGCGCATCATGAAAAATGGCGCCGAAATTCGACGCAATCAAATTAACTACAAAACAAAATACGTGCGAAAAAGTCATGGCGCTTGCTTTACAGGAGCCGATAGGTACGGTAGATACGGGAACCGGTTTGCAATCCAAACCATCCAAAAACCAACCAACATCACCCTCAATTCAATTAATTTGCACAAACCAATTTTCATTTGATGCTCTTTACATTTCCAGTTACTTCCACTACAATGATGCGGAAACGATGAAACAAATCATCAGCTACAAAATTGAATTGAATCTGAGACTCAAAACACATTCACATAACGGATTGATTTTGTGGACGGGCCGACACACAGCACAGGTGGATGACGATTATCTGCTGCTTGGAATTGAAAATGGGTAAATTCATGGTTCAGTGCATACGAATCGATAATCGGCAATGTGTTACATACTCACAACCAGGAGACACACAAAATACACAAAATATACTACAAAATATACAATGTTATCGATATCTCGTTATCGTTATCATTATCATTCGAAATGAAATGAAATGAAATTTATAAATGTATCTTCTAATTTGCCATTAATTCAGGTACCTGCATCTCCGATACAATCTCGGTTCGGGTGAAGTCAATATCGTTTACAATACAACTAAAGTGAGCGACGGGCTATGGCATCGAATCAGAATATTGAGGTAAATATACAAACAAAAAAGAGTAAGCGCCATAAAAGCGGCGAAAAAAATTTGTGCCTGAAGGCAAAAACAATGGAATACATGTGATTAACATTAATAAATCAATGCCATGTAATGAGTGTGTTTATCAAAACCTAATTCAATTTGAAATCGATAGGAATTTGCAAGATGGTTCTATTGAAGTCGATGGTGGGGTGGAGGTGAGCAAAAGATCTCCCGGCAAATTGCGACAATTAAATACAGATACAGGACTTTATGTTGGTGAGTTGTGTGACATTTCAGTTTTTATTCACATTCATCACGTGCGAATGTGATAAATCTAAAAATTTGACTTGATGGTGACACTTTTTTTTCTCTTTCTCTCTCTCTCTCTCTCTCTCTCTCTCTCTGTTTTGCCGTAGGTGGAATGCCAGACATCATGTATTATACGGGCCGACGTTATTATTCGGGCATTATTGGATGCATATCGGAAATTGTACTTGGCGGTGAACTAAAGCTTAGTCTTGATCCAGAAACACTTGGTTTGGCGCACAACGTTGAGCCCGGCTACTTTTGAACTGTACAATTACGAAATAACATTGTGACGAACACCTCAACACTAACACTTTAGATCCATAAGGGACAAATTTATTTCTGTCAATCTATATTTAATTTATGCGAAAATCAAATTAAGATTCACAACGTTAGAGTGATAATACATACGTGCTTATGTAAGGTAGATGATTCCGTTGATTGTGACGGAAATTAGCCATCGAAAATCGTCAAAACCAATCGAATAACCAAATGAGCGATACACAGAGAAATATGCACACACACACACACACACATACATACAGACACACCCCACACACACACAGAGCACACATACACATCAGGTATGAATCGCAGTTAATCAAAGGTGGACAAGAAATGATGGACAAAACCAAATACAGAACACAGATAAGATGAGCGTCGATACGAAAGGACAATGATCAGAAGAGAGCAAAGTAAATTAAGCAAAGCATACAATAATTGTTCTTGACGAAAATGGATATGTGAATGGAACAGATAGATGATCTAATGATTTTAGGATTAGATTTAAGATACACTCATAGGCACACTGACACAAAACTGAAAAGGAACCATAATTTTTAAGCATTTGGTTTGTTTGGCCGATTAGCATAAGGATATTTCATATAAAAGCAAACAAACAAACAAAAAAAAAAGAACTACAAAGATTTAGCCACACGAAGACTCACATTCACGCATATTTGTGGGCAAATTGCATAAATTGCAATCACAAAAACTCACATACACACACATACACACACATTGATTTGTTAAGGCTAGCAATGTAAGACGTAATTAGCATTTAAGGTTAAACTGAGGTCAATTGTACAACTAACTAAAGCGATTGCCAGAAATTATGAACACACACACACAAATGACAGGTGACAAAAAAACGAGCACATAAAGTGAAAATACAAGGAGTGAAAGCAAATAGTTCATTTCGAACCAATCAATAAACCATTGCTGGAACAACGACTCTATGTATAATTATAATATCTGTAGACAAATCAAGGGGATAAGAATTTAGTTTAGTTGTACTATGTGTGTATGTGCATGAGGCATAAGGCATGACGATTTAACAGTACATGAACATATTTAACAAACAACAACAACAAAAAAACAAGCAAAATAACATTCAAATCAATCAATAGACTAGCGTAGGCAATAGTTAACTGATCCAATGGACTTCTGTTTTTTTTTTTTCATTTGAAATGAATGTGTGTTGAGCATTTTTTTTTTAAATTTGTTAATTCAAGATACAAATCACCGTTTTTTGAACTGAACCACTTCATATCATTAACAAAGTATATTTATTCGTTTTGTGTCTATCCATTTCAATAATTATCTACACCAAATAAATGTCTTGTAAATGCATCATTACAATTCACATTAATCGAACTGATTTTACCTTGGGAAAAATAAAATCCTTAACAATCAAAGCAACAGATGAACAATATCAATCTTTAAGAAAAGTGAACAATAACAAAACATGTGTTGTTTTTTTTTTAATCAAACATTTCGTTTCATATCCGATAATTTGCATATCTCAAATTTATTTCACACGACCTGAACAAATGATGGAATTGAAATCGACTAAAGAAGGAAATCAGTTTAACATTTACCCAAATTTGTTAAAAATAATTTCAAATTTCATTCAATTCAGCTCAAACTGTAACCAAACAGTTATTGTTGAATGGGTGTTGCAACCTATGGGGGAAACAAAAAATATGATACACTGAATAGATGTGGAAAATTTAACAGATTTTCAAAATGAAATCAATACCATGGCAATATGTGTCAAAGTGTGTTGCTGAAATAAATTGTCTCTCTTTCAGAGAGAGAGAGAGAGATATGAAGAAAAACCAAATCATGTATGATATAGAGGAAACAATATTCAAAGATTCATGCACATCATTTTAGAATCTTAGATAAATATTATTCGAACAGGGTTACAAACTAAAATACACAGTTAGTAATTCATAAAAAAAAAACAGTTATTAAAACACATTTATGGAAGATTTTTGGGTGTTGAGAAGTAAGCGATACAATGACAATTTGTTACGTCATCTTCACAACCAATCCAATTCCATTGAATTTGGGCATGTATTATTATGTTCAAGAGCTTCATCGTAAACTTGAAATGTTAATTCGACATATATCTTAATAAGACGCGTGTATATAAACATATAAACATGAAACATACAAATAAATGTGAACATTTAATTGTCAATGTCCATCATTTTCCAAAAACAAAAACCCATTTTATCAGAAAGTTTTTTTTTCAAAGACCATATCAACGAATAAATTTCACCCTGTGAACATTTTTGACAGTTTGAACTAAAAACCAGAACATTTAATGAAAATATGTAACATTACATATGTATTTAATACGTCATATTTTCGATTTGTCTGCAAAATATTGTGTTCTCGCTCTAATTGACACATGCAGCAAACAAAATGTTGCAACAAATCAACACTTTATCATTCAAATGAACGCGTTTAATTCAAAATCCAAACAATTAGTCGAATGTCCAACAAATAAAGTGCATACTAAATAAATTATTCGCATGGACATCGTGAGATGACACGATGTTTTGCTGCAATAACAATATAAATAGGCCATTTTTGTACAATGATAAATTGACAAATGATATGAATGTACAAAATGATGATTAGGTGTTAGCAAGCTTTTCACTTACCAATTTTTTTTTTTTTTTTTGGATTATTATCATATCAAACGAAAACATGAATTTACAGTAACAAATCCAACATACACAAAAAAAAAATAAATAAACAAATGGATTTTTCGATGTGCAAAAATAGCAACAACAACAACAAAAAAACTACAAAAATCAAATGCAATACAACAATCGTGTGTATTTAAGACTTAACAATCAATTTAAATAAACATATGCAGTGATGGGATTTTTAAACCAAATTTCGCATGATTCCTTTACTTGCCATAATTTTTTTTCGTTAATTTTCTCCTCTTCACATGATTCACACGTTTTTGGCACCATATATTTTTTCATACATACAAAAAAAAAAAAATATCGTGCAATTTAAGCATTAATGCAAAACAAAACTCACATAGATGTCTAAACGTTGATACAATTCCGTTTGTTTTGTTTTGCTTTATTAGATACAACATTTATTTTGGTTTTAAACACACACAGACACAGACACACACACACACACACAAACAACACTCTCAATCAACTAGTCACCCACATCTGCTCTCTGTGTAGTCAACAATTTATTTTTAAGACATCATAGAAAAATTATACACCAAATTAAGGCAAAACTGTGTGAGATGGAAGCAAAGTGACATCAGTGTTAGCGAATAAGTTAAATAAAATTTATTTAAAATGTATGAACAATTGTGTTTAGATTGCATCAATATTTTACAAAACAAGAAAATATCCTTTGGGCCAATGGAAAGAAATGCAGAACGATGCAGTTGGACGTAGTTTCAATAGATGGCACACGTTCAAACAAGCTCAGAAATAGTTTGAATGTTTTTTTTGTGTTGAAAATTTGATATGAATTCAACTTACAGTGCTATGTTTTTTTTTCGATTTGTATGAAGTCTGATGAAGCTCTGAATGAACAAATAAGGCATTTCTGATTGATAGAGATTTATTCGATCAGCGAATTACATATAATTACATTTACTGACTTTTCCATACATTTTGGACTTTCAAATTTTGCCATAAATCCCTCGGAATGATACATTCGTAAGTATTCTTAGTAAGCTCGGCCAACTAAAGTGAGCGCTAGTCGGTTTGCATCTCGGCTATAAATCAACAAACTTGACAAGTAATGAAAGCCAACAGCTTTTATTTTGTAAGCTTTATTCATTTGAAGAATGTGCGATTTATTTTTATTCGACTCCGTTTAATCCATTCATAACAAACACAACTATTGAATTATATACAATATTTGTGCACATTTCATGTTTGAAGCGAAAGAAATCCATTCATATTAGAATTGGTAATAAGAAAAATGCGATCGGCTATCATTTGGTCGTGGTTATTGTCTACATTTTTAGTACAATTCTTCAAATACTTAAACCAATTGACGTTTGTACTTAATGTGTATGCACGCACACACGAATCATTTTGACACAATCAAAACACTATCGTATCTTTTTCTGAAATTGGTCGACTAAAAAAAATATACGTCAAATAGTTGAATTATGTTTTGATTGTTTCACTTGGAAAATATTACAATTTTTTTTTTTTGAATTTTTTTCGTTTACGGGCATTGTTTGCCAATCAAAGCAAAGAAATTGACCGCAAAAAATCAGCGATAAATTGTGTAAACGCGAACAAAACGTCGTCAACTGAAAGACAAAATAAAGAAAAAAAACAACAATTCAATTCACATCGCAATTCGTATGAGTTTTCGCATCGAAAACAAATACGACCTAAAATTTTAAGCTAAAACATCCAGAAACAGGTAATTTTTACGGAATTTTTGGCAGAGAAATCGGATCAATTGTGATATGTGTCACATTGAATTAGAACATCATGGGAATATTGTATTGAAAACCAAAACCGAATATATTTAGTGTTTTAGAATACTGTTTGTCATATTTAAAGTGTAAGCTGTGAAATTGTTATGGAAATGAGATTAATTGAAAATGCTTATCTTTGGTGTGTGAAGCATAAATCTAGAAGATTTCTTTCAATACCATAAGAACCTAGAAAAAATGTCCGGTGTCATTACATATTAATCGCACGATGACACTCTGTACAAAGAACTAAATTATCGAATGTCAAATCGATGAAAATGATATCAAATGCAAACTAATGCAGTCCCGTTGAGGGGCATGCACAAATGAGTACACCGCTCTCTCATTTCTTATAAGAATATGCCGAAAATGGTTCTTCTTGCATTTTGCATTTGGCATTTTACGTCATTAATTTTGTTTGGCATTGTTTGTGTTTTGGTTATCGTAAATGTGCGCGTGAATAATTGTGTGTTTCAATCAATCAACGGAAAATATAAAAAAAAACGTACGAAGCACATAAAAGCGGACAGCTCATTGACTTGTCACCACTATTCATACAACACACTATACTCGTTTTTGTTGTTGTTGTTGTTGTTTGTTTGTTTGTTCCGAGGGGCATGTCACTCTTGACACACTCGAATTACAACATGCTAATTAGTGCAAAATAAACCGTAATAAGTCGTAATATGTTGTTCATAAGTGCGTTGGAGTTTCGGTTTCATTGAATTTCGATAGAGAACTGTCAATTGGTAGAATTTACGATTTCATCAAATTTTCCATATCTACAATTTTATAGTTCTCTGCATCAAAAATTCGTGGAATTGCCGGACTCACTTATTAACGAACCTATAACGGAATATCCTTTACTTATTTTGCACAATGCACATATACAGCTGTAATTCTTGTAGGCCAACTGTGACATTCCCCCGGCTTTGTTCCCGTACACATTTGTATCGTTTCTTTTGTTGTTTTATTCGTGTTGACCGTTCGATCCATTTAGAATTCAATTGTAAAAAAGTCATAAATTTGAATTGCAAAAAGCAAAGAATAAAAAGACAACAACAACAACAACGACGAAAAAAAAAATCAAAACACACAACAACAAATGTTGCTGCGCGACAAATTCGTTTTGCATTAGAAACTACAATGATTGCACGATGAAAATGCTAAGATAATGTTTCGAGTTAATAAGTGGACTGTTGAATTCATCAGTTTTGGAATTGCTTCGGAACGGCAAACAAAATAAAACGACCGTATCGAAAAAAAAAACCTATACATTCAACGGCAAGCACACTGAAATCCGTCAACGATCAATAAAACATGTCAATCAACTGAATTTTGTACCGTTTTCGGAATCATAATTTAATGACCGATCTGAAATGAACGGCGTTGATCTTTCTTGGGTTCATGTAACAACATGACCTTTCGCACTCGAACGGGTCTCAATTGGTACGGTGAATTGCCCGCTAAAGCGGTAATTCCATTGAAAGAACCTTCAAATAAGTATTCCGCGCACGCAACAACAAAAAGTGTGCCGTGGTTAAGGTTTCTTTAACTATTTACCATCAACAAGTATTATTTATGAATATGTCTGTTGTGCGAGTTAAGTTTGATTTAGTTTTTTTTTTCGTTTTGCGAGTAAATGAGCCATGCTCGATGTCAGCATCTGTTGGTGATTACGTGAAAAATTCGCATGCATCATTTTTGCTATATGACACACATATCTAGCTATAAAATTGATCTTCATGGTCTTGTTTCGCTACAATTTACTCTTTTTATTTACTCTTTTCCTCTTTTGCAATTATATATGCCATTTTACTTGTCGCTTTCTTTCTCTTGCTCTCTTCACCAAAAAAGAAACGTGTTGCTGCTTGGCAAAAGACACATTTCAGTAAACATTTGACGTCATTCATGCAGAATTGCCCACAACAACAATAAACAACAACAACAACAACAAAAATAATCATATTGAAGTGAATGTGGAAAAGACTGAAGCATATATAAATTCGCATTAACGTCACACCGCGCGCGCATTTTCGAACTGTGAATATGGTTATTTGTGAACTGTAAACTATATGTATTTATCTGTTGCGTTCAATTACGTTGAATTAATGAATTATATGTAACACTGAATTTTATTTGATGCAAGACAATCTTGTGATTCGACTTCATTGGGATTTTGCAAATTGAGTGATTATACTGCGAATCTTTTGTGTGTTGTTTTGTTTTTTTTCTTGGGTGGTCATTTGCTAAAACCGAACTGATATTCGAACATAACGAAATCAACATTATAAATGCTAAATACAAGAAATATCGCGGTCTTTTGAATAGAATACGAACATAGATGTTCATTGCATTCTAAAATTTATCGCCGGCTTATCTTCGGTGCGGTATTCTTTTGTGTTGTGAGCAGTTTCATTGAACTGCTTCGAATATGCTACCTGGCACGTAGGCTGGATGCATGGAGTTTGGAGAAACTGGTCGGCTAAAAATAGATCTTGTGATTTTATTTTTAATCACAACCAGTAAAAAGAAACACATCGGCACAATGAACAAGCTGAATGCTGCTCTAGTTATTGGGCGTATTCTGTTTTGTGCGTGTGCCGTATCATTTTCCGATCACTTATTGATTCTTTGGTTGTGATCGCGGGAACATTCTGCTACCGCACGATCATGAAAATGTTCACCATTTTCAATGAAATCGACAGCGATCAAAGTCACCACAGTGTGTGACCTTCACAAAAAATGTAAAAATAGACTAGAATCATTGTTTTTTTAAAAATTGTAGTTGGATTTTTAACTGCAAAAGTCCCAATGAAATTAATATTATTTCATTTATACTCGTTTTTTGTTTCTTCTTTTTTTGTTTAACTTTCAGATAGCATCTTGAATTTTCCACTGTCACACCTTTGTATAGCACATACGATTCGAGAAACCGTTGATTGGTTCTTTGCACGCTTTCGAAACACTTTGTAAAATGTCATTTAGCAGGTGAGTCTTGTAATATCATTTAAACGATACGATGCGATTCATTTTTATCACATTCACATTCACATTACAAAATAAATTACCAATTAAAAATACAATTTTATTGACTTTTAGATCCTAAAAACTAGCAAACGAACACTAGCAACAGCCAGACGAAGATTGTGTGTGTTTTTAGTGACGGGTTTTTAGTGACACATCACACGGACTATACTTAAATCACTTCAAAAAACAAACGCCATCCCGGCTTCAGTATTTAAAATAGAATGACGGACACCAATAATGGGCTACCGCCAGATGTAAATCCTGAAAATAATCCGCGGCCAGACACACCACTTATCAATAATAATAATATTTTCAATAATAACAACAATCGATCGCGAAACAATCAAAATTCATTGATTAGCGTACGTGATCGTCTCTTCCATGCACTATTCTTTAAAATTGCTCTAGCTTATTCACAAACCGTACCCGGGTAAGCATATTTATTGAATTTCATTGTGTCAAATTCAACCCTATCGTTTTGTTCATCGTGAATTGTTTTGTTTTGGCTGGTTGTTTTAGGTCTGTGCGACGAATCATTGAGTTTTTCTTCTTACTGAAAGCGCTAATTGCATTCTTTATCTTAGTTTATATTCATATAACATTTTCACAAACTCCAGCCACATGCTTAGAGCATATGAAAACCAAATGGCCAAGGGATGGCATTCTTAGGTGAGTCCACAATCACATGAAATTCCAATTCAATTAACAGTAATCAAATCATACATATTCGAATAAATTCTAAACAAATTGTACATTTATTTGTATATTCCAAAGGGTTGAAATCATTCGATTATCTGATAAATCATTTAAAGAGACAATTAAAGATGTGGAGTTATCGAGCTATCGATCGACAACAAAAGAAGGATATGTGAGTTTAGATCCATCGAAACCACTACCGCATGAATATGAAGAGGGTAAATTGAGCCGATACAATGACAACGGACGTCAAAAGTATTTGACCAACGTTGAAATCACCGACGAACAAAGTGAATTGGCTGATGAGCATGAATTGAATATCGTTTCACAATATGCCAACGCAAACAACAGTGTTCTGTTGAATAAAACAGAATTTCGTGAAATTTTAATGAGCGCATTAAATAACACTAGTAGTTTACTAAGCAATGCGGAAAAATCGAAGAGAAACGCTGGTGGCATTGAATTGAATGCATCAAATGATGCCATTCATCGATCAAGTAGTGTCAATCGAGCGAAAGTTAAAGCCACACTTGAGCATCAGACACCATCAACAGATGACATCGTTTACTTGAATCAAACGATTGAAAAGTCAACGCATCCACCGAACGATGCACAGAGGAGGACAACCAAACCCATATCACTCGATACACCGGAAGTTGATAAACTATTGAACGAAGGTAATTTTCGAATATTATGCATATCGATTTGATGTACGTAAATAAGGATGTGACAGCTAATTGAATCATCATAATTTGTTGTCGAGAAAGTCGAACAGTACATAAGTGACAAAAGTAAAGTAAACAAATGTCCATATGCGGTGTCATCTCAGCAACTTAGCCTGCAATCGCCTGCTCCCAACTACATTTTATGTAGTACCGATTGAACATGTTAAGATGACACCGCATATGCCCATTTGACGTGTTACTCTCTCTCGTTTGTTGTCTACACAATTACATGCACATTGGCACACATGTTCGTATTGATGTAGTTGAAAAAAAAATTCAGTCATTAGTTTTGAAAGCAAAAAAAATGTACAGCCAAATTTAAACCAAAGCTGGGCTTTGATGTTCTTTGTGTGTGTGTGTGTGTATGTGTGTGTGTGTGTGTGTGTGTGTGTGTGTGTGTGTGTGTGTGTGTGGTCAATGTTAATAATGTTATTTATTCTTTTTTCAGTATGGCCCGAGGAGAATTATATCGTTGAATATTCATTGGAATATGGGTTTTTGCGTTTGTCATCGGCAACACGTGAACGTCTTAAAATACCTATTCAAGTCGTAAATCTGGATCCTGATAAAGATAAATGCTTCGGTGATCCATTAAGTCGTTTTATTTTAAAGGAATTTCTTGGATACGACGATTTATTGATGGCATCGGTTAAAGTGCTTGCCGAAGAAGAGAACAACAAAGGTTACTTGAGGTATGGAATAGCACATTGCGCTATTAAAGCCGATGCACTGTGTGCATTGCAGCGATAAACAATCAATTTAAAAATTTAAAAAACGAACACCAACACCAACCATCCATTGTCGGTATCGCACAAACGATGCGCTGAGATAGATTAACAGACGATCTTGTTGATGTTTGATATTGCTGCAATGTTTCGTTGTTCATTTTTGTTTTGTTTTGTTTCACAATATTTTATGCGGTTGCACTAATTTGTCTAACATTTTAACAGAAATGTCGTGACTGGCGAACATTACCGATTTGTATCAATGTGGTGGATGGCACGCGGTTCATACCCGGCTGCATTTTTCATCATGATTTTATTCGTAAGTGTGATGTATTTAATTTTTAACATTCGTTTCATTTTCTTTCGTTATTATATTTCATTGAAATGGATTTTTAACAATTTAGTAACAAATCAACTTCTTTTCCCCATTTTTTTTAGACGGTGTCCATTTCGATTCTGTTACGTTATTCGCATCATCAAATATTCGTGTTCATTGGTAAGCATCTCGACTTTAAATCACTGCTCATCAATCATGCGATCGATGGTGGTATAGAACACAGTTCACTATAATTTCGTCGTTAAATCGGAAATATTTCAACCATTTCTTGATGGAAATGATTTATTCAAGGCTGTTGGAATGAACGATATTCACTTTGAAGAAGTGGACGCGTCTTTTTTTTGTATATTTCCGATCAGATTGCATACTTCATTCCGAATAATTGGACAATCTTTTATGCATACGAATAAATTGTCATTTGATGTCATGGTGCTAAATGTGATTCGTTTGAATGCCCCACTCACAATAGTGATGGGTCGAGCTTTTAGTTAACAATGTTTGACATCTCATTACAATATCATTGTTAGTTGGATATAATGTGCATTGAAGTGGGCTTGTAATTTATAACATTCCGTTGAAAATGTGTACCGGTGTGTTACCGGTGTACCGTATACATATTACACATTATGACATCGATCGAGGTGTTTATTTTTAGATATATAATGATGAAAAGAATTACTCCATACCGTGGGGGAGGGGGGGTGAAATTCACTCAGTATAGCGGATATTAGTAAAGTATCTCATTGCTGTGACACCGCACACGAGGTAGAAAGGGAAAAATAGAAGACGAAAAAAATATACCACGAAAAAAAAACAGATGTTTTAGCAACTTTTCATTGAATTCTGGTTAGTTTGGGAGCGTTAGGTGTCAAATTGCATGCATGTGCCCTAAACAGTAGCAAAATAAAACACAATAACTGATTAGGAGAGGGAGAATAAACAGCAAACGGTAAAATAATAGCAAACACCAACAATATATCCATACTCGATGGGACAATGGTGTGCATGTCCACAGCTCACTTGGCATATCCATTGTTCTTCACATTTTTTGCAAGTGATGCGAATAAAACGTCTGGGGGACATTCAAATAGACGAATAACAAATAACATGCTTCGATGAAATATTATATGTATTTTTTTTTTTCGGTAGCGATGACAAAAGTGTGTCCGCCGTGTAACACTAGATATTTATGCCATCAAGAGCCTGGCCTCTTTAGTTTACACGTCAGACATCCACTCAAACATATAATAAATTAATTCCGGGAATCATATTGTTTTGATATGGCATTTTTGTTGTTGTTGTTATTGTTGTTGTTTCTGGTTTCTTGTAGTGAAACATGAAGACACATATCGTTAACAACACAAAACCAAAAAAAACCGTGGCCAATGAAAAATCACAGAAAAACCAAATAAGCACGAACCAACGAAAAAACAACCATTTTGTGGTCTGCTAAATTGATTGGTGTAATATTGTTTTATGCCAGCAATGTGACCAAAGCCATTTACCTTTTTTTTAAACGCTAAAACACTGTGTGATGCACGTCCTTTTTTTTAACTGTTTGATTCGATTTTTTTTTTGTTCGTCGTACGTATTTCAATTTTTCATAGCTCATGGAATTATCATTCGATCGCCGAATGAAAAAAAAAAAAACAAAAAAATGAAACGGCAAAGGAAATAATTTCGTTAGAGTGATGACCAAATCAAATATTTGGCTTTCGATGATAAACAGCATACATAAATAGTCGCACATTTTCGCATACTCACACGTTTACGGCAAATGCCAAACTGGAAAACGGTGACATTCTCATTTGAACGCACCGAGATGCATTGCACACCAACATAAAATTCCGAGTGAACAAAGAATAAAGGAAACAACAACCACTCACCCATTGCCACTGCCATTGCCATTGACATCGACACAGACGTCAAGCTCAAAAGAGCAAATGATGGTTTAATGAAAACGGTGCCTTTGTTGAAAGAGTGTTGATTTCATTCCCGTTCAAATTTCATGGTGTCCATCGTCCTGACACACACAAAATAGATATCCCCGGCCCCGGCGGTTCATACGGCCCCTCACGCATACACGAATTGCAAAAGAAACAATGGAATCATTTCGATATGTCGGTTTTTGCTATCGAAACTGACACAATCGGCCGGCTAAATATTGTGATGCTAGACCGTTATGTGTATACGTAAGCGACATCTCTTGCGGACGGGCGAGTGTATGCCGGCCACCGTCACTTCGGTGTGAACAATACTTGGTGATCCATCAACGTCAGATTGTTATGTGCTCCGTCTATATTCACCAAATAAAGGAAGCATACGGTAAAAGCGATAAATTCAAAATCAGTTCTTTTATAGTTCACGTATTCGATGGAATTCAAATGCAATTAGATGAATGGTGTTCGTTCAGTCACTCCCGCTACTCGCTCGTTCTCCCGCGCACAAACACATCACCAATGCTATACCAATGTCCAATCCGAAAGGTGCGCTTCAAGTCAACATTAACCCAAACATGTGATGTAGATTGATTGAACAGCGAATGTGATGTATCCATTGCATAAAAATACTGGCCAAATTGTTTGGACTGGATGTGATTGCGCCATTTTGAAAAATCAATCTGCCGAAATAAAACAAAACCAAAAGAAGCAACAAGAAAAAAAAACACACCACAACACCAATTTTTAACCACTTACTTATTCCGTTTCTTGCTCGGTGATTTTTTGTTTCTGTTTTTTTTTGGTTTTCGTTTCTTTTTCCGTTATTTCTCCCAAAAATAAATATAATTAATAGATTGACACTATGCCATCAAATCGAATGCGAAGGATGCGGGGCCAAACAGCAGAATGTTGGCTCATTTGGTCTGAATGGAGGGTGCTATGTTTTGATTGAAAATTTCTGGTTGTTCAGATAACAGCTGAAACACAAACAGCTCAATTCAAAACGCTCTGTCGTTCAGCACTTCAGGTATCTCAGCCAAACTCAAGAGTATTTTGTTCTGTATCAATTATTGTTATTGGAATGTTCATTTTTTTTCATTCGGCTGCTCAATTCGTTCCATTTAGTTGAAAAGTGGGTAAAATAAGCGCATTTTTAAAACGTGGCAAACATTTGAAAAGGAGAAAAAAAATGAAACTAAAAAAGAATGAAAGTGAAAAAAGACGAAAATATTGAAGCAAAATACTTGTTGTGATTACACTAATTGCTTTCAAAAAAAAAAAAACGAAAATTTAAATCATCTGAAGATGAAGAAAATCCTTCAGCCGAGCAAATAACGAAACAAAATGCTAATTGGTACAAAATCATCAATAAATTTGTATAGATAAACGTGCTTACAGCTCACAGCTATTTTAATGCACGTTTGTCTGTTTACAAACTCGCACATTCTCATTCTGAGAATGTTGTAATCTGCTTTGTGTTCCATTAAAACATCTTATTATGAGAGTTGAGGGTTTTCGACATTTCGTGTGGATAAATTTAGAACCTGAAATGTGCAACGGTGAATCATTCAATTATCTGCAATCAGAACTTGCATTAAATCCTTGTTGTGGGTGAAGTGGTGGGAATTCACAACATTTCACCTCAGAGCGTCTAAGCCACGCTCAAAACAACAACGAAACCAATACAATAAATATAAAATGAAATAAAATCAAGAAGGAAAAATGAAAATAACGCAGAAAAAAAAACACAAACGGAGACGCTGCTGCGAAAGCAGGCACCATGAAATGCTATTGAGCCGCATTGAATGAAGTATAAGTTGCTTAAATGATTCGTTTGATGCACCAAACATTTCGAGTAGATTACAAAACACTTTAATCCAATGCTATGCCAACTCAGCAAATGCCATTGACGGGACGACGAACAACAATGAATGGAAATATTTCATGTTTTTCGATATAATAAAACGTTTTGCAGGAAACGCGCGCGATTTATACCGTTGCCACTTGCTGACTGCATTACAATGTAATAGCTAATAATGCAACTAAACAATTCTTCGAACCGCCAACGCTTCAAACATTTCTTATGCTGGATACTTTCGTGGCCGATTAATTAAAATGTGCACAGTAACGAGAGTGTAGCAACTCTCATCAATTCGAAATAAATTTGCGATATGAAAAACAATGCTCTCAAAACGCTAAAATACACTTCAACAAAATGAATAGAAGAAATCGCCCGAAAAGCGACACACACACACACGCACAAGCACATATTGTTATACACGGAGGAGGAATGAATAGATGAGTGGGAGAGTGGAGAAAAACAGGAAAAGAACAAAACAAAACAAAAAAAAATATGGAGAGAAAAATCTATAATCTCGTAGATTATGGAATAACAAAAATGAAAAGGTATGACGGAGAAAGAGAGCGAGAGTGAGCACAGATTGATATCAAGACGAAACAATTAAACGAAAAATGAACAATTATTATGGATGTTGTGGATGAGCTCGCAAGTACTTAACATTTTCATTGTTAGCGCAGAGGCGCAATTTTCAGCGATTTCAAGCAGAAGCATAAGATTCTTAATCTGGCACTTGGGTGTTTTGAACATTAATGAGCTTAATTAGTAAAATTGCAATTCATCTATGCGCTGAGAATTTTCTGTATCACTCGATGGAACGCACTGACTTCAATGAATGACTAGAGTGGCACGGCTTATGAACATTCAACAGTTTTTCAGAGCAACAACAACAACAAAAAACAATCGTGATTTAACTTTTCTCTTTATCAAACCAATTAAAGTGAGAATAAGAATATGATTTATTGATATTTTTCAAATGATTTCAAGGACGGGAAATCAAATGAAACCGTTTATTGACAAAAATCATAAACGAATTAGACAATATTTACAAATATGTGTAAAACTAACGCCATTGAATTACCCTATACAAGACTTCGGACCACTCTAATTGATACTGAATGTCCTTCTTATACCTTTCAATACTAGCACATGTCTTTATACACCTCACACTCCATTTAGCTTCTTCCCGTTGTATTATCCATTTTATGTATCTCACTCTCACCCTAGGGGCTTTTATCAATTTTCTATCAAGCAAATGCAAACACATTCACAAGAGATAATATAAATCTTTGTCGAATGTTGATGGATATTTGAATAATACGGTAAAATTAAATGTCGAACATCCAATATGGCAATGTTCGTCACGGCTGAGCTGTCATTCATATCCAAACATTTTACATGTGTATTTAATTATCCACCTAAATTCCATTCAACAATTGATAATGAATATTCGTGAATATTTTGATGAATTTAAATGATAAAAACCCCTAGCACCGATGATTCTTCGTTAGTCTCGATAAAAATACTTACATTTCTTATAATTATGGATAAAAACACTTTTCACTAATTCGTTTATTTTTGGATTTCTTTTTACGTTCTCGTGTTTTGTGTTGTGTTTTTTTTTATTGGATTATAGTGGATCTGCTGCAGATGCTTGAGTTCAATGTATCGGTTCGATTTCCAGCCGCCTCCCTGTTTACAGTCATTCTGGCCCTGTGCGGTAAGTGTCATTGACAAGGTTTTTTTTTGCATTTCTATCTTTACCGGTGCTGTTCGTCGAAAGTACCTGCAATCAGTATTATTCAGTGTACTTTGGCCTATGGATATTTTTTTGTGATTATGTGTTTCGAAACATGACCTTACATTAATATTTAACTACTTATAAATATTCCATTTTTCACTGCACATTGTTAAGTGTGAGCTTAAAAGTCCTCACGATCATTCTCCCTGTGAAGCGGTGAATGTTCTAAGCTTTTTTTTGTTGGCTCGATTATTGCTTAATTGTGCGTATAATGTTGAAGAATTTTTTTGTTTGTTTCAAAACTGAAACGCTGATCGCATATTGAGTGGGCATAAAATCTTGAATGGGTACCCTTGACGGGAAACATGGATATGTGTGAACGGTACACGCACCAGCACGTTTCACACGCTGTTAATAAATCACACAATTGATTTGATGCTAGATCACAATATATGCATGAACAGAAGTGCGTAATTAATTAATTTAATGTATTGATATAATTGTATTATTATTAATATCCTTTATTAAATATGTATTCGAGAAATTCGTAATCCATTGAAACATGTCAGTCATTTAATTGGTTGATTGATGCTTTTCACCGTTCGGCATTTACATCACAGAGTGAAGTGACTCTCTCTCTCTCTCTCTCTCTCTTTCTCTGCTCCAAGTACTTGATTAAATTTGCGACCAACAATTCACTTTTACACCTTCACCCTGTTCAAGTTTAAAACGCTCGGTTGTGTCGGAATTTGCCGTGTGTTTGTCAAAAAGTGAAATATTTAATGATTTAAACTTTTATTTCAACGTCAGTAACAACAAGCACAAAGTTTACCGACCATTTTTTTTTGTACTTTTCATTTTAGCTAGCATTCATTTTCAATTGTTTCGCACTTTTCGACAATACAAATATGGTTAATTCTTTGCATTTTTTGTTGTTGTTGTTGTTATTGTTCATCTCGAAATATTTTTCTCGCACAAATGAAAACTTTTTTACCCACATTCACCCAAATACCATTTTTGTTTAATGTATTTCGGTTATCGGTGTGTACCTGTAAAGCGTTGTCTTTGTCAATTCCGGCTAAATGCAGTTTTTTTCCCTCTGTTGTGGATGAAACACACAAAAAAAAAATCCATTTACTTACTCTTGGCATATATTTGCAGCCTTTTAACGTCAATGATTCTGAAAAGCTCTCAAACCTATCGGGCTGTCTGAGCACTTAATTTTGTTGCATGTTTTCCATATTTAAGTTGGCGTAATGACAAAAAAAAACCTTACGTGTCGTTGCATGCAACTTCCTCATTTTGTGGAATGATTCATAAATCAAAGCTACGAACGCACAAAGTTTCTCGTTATTGGCATACAACAATAACAACAACAACAAAAAATGGATTTTTTAACATCATTATGTCGTCTTTCGCAAACACAAAAGCATTGTTTTTTGCTGGCGGACAAGTTTTTTGGGTTTTGACAATTTAATTGCCATCACTTTTTTTTTTGGTCACTCACTATTCTGCTCTTTCGATGTATTGAATTTTAAGGATTTCGCAACACGGCTTAATATTTAACTGCAATCAAAGTAGCATACCAATTTCCATATGCGTCTCTCAACATTCTTTAAATAAAAAAATACAATAATTTAATACATTTCTCCCTTAATTTTAATTTGTGTCGCTCAATAATAAAAAAATAAGATGGGGAGCCTATTCAGGCCACTTACATCCCCTGTTAGAGTGTATTTTCATTCAATCGTTGCATTTTTGTGACAATATGTAGTTAAATTTAGAATTAAATCAGACTTTCAATACAGTGTTTCAGTGTAAAGATAAAGATAAAAGATATTAGAGGAGAATTTAAAAGAGAAAAAAGTATGTTTCTAAATCTTTGAACGTGTAGAATGACTTTGTTTCCACCAACGGGCTATTTTTCTATGCATTTTACAATTGTTCCAATATCTCAATAAAATAAAAGTGTCCTGTGTATTTTCCTGTAATTAAAGTTTCCCGGAAAATCATTGATGAATCTAAAATCAACAATAGACGAATCTATAGATTCTGTAAGCATGAAAATGTGTTCTGCTCTAGTCACACCAAATCAGGCCAAGTCTTGAATGCTTTTTGATAGATGGTTTTGATTGAAAATTGTGGAACGTGTGCATGAGCTATCGAGTTTTGTCCATTGTATTCCACGTTTTCCGATGAAATTTCATTGAAATTTGCGTTTGTTTTGCAAATATGCGTAACTTTAACCGAAAGCAATCGAATTTTAATGTATTTTATGGAATGAGGTTTGAATTTACATAACGCCATCAATAATAATTAATTAAAATGCATATGTTTCACTGTGAAATTCGTATGGTTTTATTGATGAATGAACAAAATGCATATGAAATCTTAGTGGCGCACGTTCGTCACGGTAACAATACAATTGCTGCAGCTATGCAGTTCTCATTTTCATGCAGTTCAATGTGTAAAATAATAAACCGATTCGATGGCACGTACGCATCTACACAAACACCCATTGAAATGTTATCATTGGCCGATGTGGATGTGGATGTGTGTGTCTCTGTGTATGTGGATGTGCGTGTGGCATTTCTTTTTTTTTGGTGTGTGTTCTATTGGATACTTTCGAATCTTCATCAGATCGTGTATGTTGGCCTATTTCATGGGCGAAAACCACGCATTGTCTCTTGTGGTTCAATAAGTGCACCACGTACACAATGCAATGGGTGGTTTATTATGTATGCTCACATTAATGTGATTTCGGTGATACAGCGATGACATTCGCTGATGATGCAAAAATCAAATGAATTGTATTGATCAATAATCCGTATCAACAGCAGTGGATTTTAAACAATTCGATTCAAATCAGCATAAACTAATTTCATTTGAATTTGTAATTTTGATTCGGTATCGCCCCTCACCTACCACCCCACCACCCCCGCCGCCCCCTGAATATTGCATTTTTCGGGCAAGAAGTCAATCAAAAGTGTGATTTTACCGCAAATATGCCACAACTCTTTTGCCAAACATTGAACCAATTGTGATTGTTTCATATGATTTCAAAATAGAATTGCAAGAATTACGTTTCGTTCGGCACATTTTTCGGTTTTTAATTCAAACGCTTGTGTTATGCTACCTTAAACATAACATCCAGCCAGTGTATGCTGCAACTGTACACACAGTAAATAGTTAATTAGCATTTTACTGGCAGTTGTGAGTGGCTCTTTTGCATCGGAAACCGCTATTCAACCACTTTTCAAAATTGATCGATATGAGTCTAGTGAGTGGTGTGTATGCATGCATTTCTTAGTCAATTAATTGACCATTTGGAAAACACTATTTAATTAACCCGGAACCCCCTGAACCAAAATGGGGGGAGAGTATCGCTTATTGTTTGAGCATGATAATAAAGATGTATGTGCCACATAAAAGTTGAGTTGAGTAAATTCAACCAAGATACACACAAATGCTTCAAAACTAATTAATTTTGTGTGTGTGTGTGCTTCGAAACGAAACAATGCAATTATCGGAATCAATAATCAGCCATGGATAGAAACAAAAGTTAATCATTTACAGATGCGTATTCAATTTATCAATAATACCAATAATATTCAATTCCAACTAATTTTAAGATGAGATCTCACAATGATCTCAATCAAAACTGGATAAATTCACCGGATCATGCATTCGATGACATATATCATCGATTCAAAATTATCGTTTGAAGTATTCGAAAACGGTAGGTAAATAAAATAGAGGTGGTTTTGCAAAGAAAAACCAAGACAATTCGATGGACATCGATGCCGTTTCCAATTGGTTGCATTCAAACCTACCTAAATAACAGGTTGATGTAATGGATTTTTCATTGTTTTGCTTCAAGTCAATTCCACATTTTTTTCGTTTTTTTCTTTCTTTTCTGTTGAAGTGGTGTGTGAATTGCATGTCAAAACCACCGAACAACCGATTCACCATGAATTCGTGAGCATGGTTGCCGTCCAAGTTTCACACAATCAAACACCAATAAAGTTTTCCATTTTGAAAAATAAACCATGCATAAAAATAACAACGAGAAAAACGGAAGAAAAAATAACAAACAATACGGAGATAGCGATAAAATGGGATGTTAAACGAATTTGAATATTTCGTTTTGGGGTTGAACTCGTCTTGGCCACTGTCAGCGACTCTCGATTGAGCTTCGGCACACACACACACACACAAATTGGTAAAGAATGAACATTGAAACATGACGAATACAACAACAACAAAAATGAAATGAGGTTGGCAAAAGTCAAAAGAAAAACAAAACAGAACACAACAAAATGTTCGTTTTTGCAATGAATTTGAGACGAAAAATGTGAAACTACGAATGATGTGGCGCGATCATAAATCTGTAAAAAAATATGGTAAATTGATATGGCGAGAAACTTGATTGTATGACTTTTTCGCATAGATAAATATTTTTCCATTACATTTTTCATTCGATTGATTGTTTTTTTTTAGAGAGTCAGTCAAAACTCAAATGATTTTCATAATATAGTTGAAAATCTCTCTCATCGCACAATAAATGATTTTGTTTGAATTTGCGAAAAATTGGCAGCAATTTGCGTTGCGCTAAATCATCAGACACATTTTCTGGATGCAAAATGTATTATAGCTCGTACTGTATTTGCAATGCAACTTGTTTGTTGGTACAACCAATTTACAATCATCGGATGACTTTTCAAGAAAAGTAGAATTTTCACAGTGCATCCTTAAATACGATATGTAACATGTAAAAGTCTTCAATTGCAAAGAAGAATGGCTGAACTCTTAGTGAAACGATTAATAATGTTCGTTTGGATATATTGTATCGAAAATATTTAGATTGAAACGAAATTTTTACTTAGATATGCTCATCATATTCAGTAATGTAAGCAACCAAGAGGCAGAGGAAAAGAGAGAGAGAGAGAGAAAAAGGAAGCCAGAGGAAGAAAATATGAAAAAGTTACACAAGGACGGAGCATAGAGAGTTACAACATGGTATTTTCATAAAGTGCAATCCAACGTAAACGCAAATTCCATGGAAAATGAAGTCGTGAAATTGAAAGGAAAACGAAAATATGCTGGCATTTGTCGACGTTGATATGCTGAATAGATTTATTTCTCTCTTCTTTTTATTTTTTGAATTTCCCAAAAGAAGTGACACACGTTCCACAATTGGTAGCGTACACGCACGCTATTTGCTTGCAAAGAAAATACATTCATTCGACGGAGTGGGTATGCAAAGATGGAAGGCGGTGAGCTATAACATACAACAGCAAAATAAAAACGCCGCACAAACATACTAATGATACAAATGTCCATATTTAGACAATTGTTCATAACAAAATATTCATGTTATTGAAGAGCAAATATTCATTTATGAGCCGAATTCCAGCCGTAAAACCAATTCGAATGCTCGCCATAGAATCATCTCATACACATGCATACTCTGAGTAACTTGGTGCAGCAAACTTTTAAGTGGGCATGGTAAATCATCAAATATGGAAATCATTTACCACAATTCGTTTTTCTGAGTATTGCTCATTTTTTTATGGACATAAAGTTTGATCTGAAGTTCAACACTGTATTTCACTGTATAAACTGTTCGGTTTCATTCTAAATTACACGCCATATGTATGCATAAGCATTCCAGATTTTTGATTTTCTAATCTTGAAAATCCGGACGAAATACATTCATCAAAATTTATGCAAATGACAGAAAAAAACTTGAAAATCTGAAAATAAACGAAAACGTTTAGAAATCTGGGCGATTTGGAATGCTTATGCCAACACAAACTTGTGATGTTTATTTCATTTCATGATTTGAAAAAAAAAATAATAATATTAAAACACTATGACTGAATGACAAATATAGATTTTACCTGGTGAGATGTTTGGATCAATTAGGTGCCGTTTCAAATGAATTCAAAATCGGCATGTGAAACAAATCAATTGGATGATCGATATCGAGTGGAATGAAAACTCGTATCGATACAAGTGCCTATCGCCTGGATGTTCCTTATCTCATTTATCGGCATCATATTATATGGGTGCATTTATTATCCTCCAAATGCATACATGTATTTTATACTTGATTCCACTTGATAAAATCTTTGAGTATTATTCGAATTGACTGTCTGAATGGGAATGTGTGTGTGTGTGTGTGTGCACATTCTTTTGGTGTATATTCGGGTGTGTCTCGATACCATACATTTGTGACATATTTTCTCATGCTCTCGTTTTTGCCATGGTTGATTGGTCACTGGTCAGTGTTGACACGTTTTTATCGCTTTCGATACATCATAACGGTATTACGTGGAAATATCTATCAAAAATATTGGGGAATGAAAGAAAAAAATGTGTATGAAATTGAAGTAAAGAAAAAAAAAATAAACCACATCGAAGTGAAAGGCAAAAAAATAAAGATGGCACATGAAAATTTCGATAATACGATGCGCAGCAATGTGTCGATAAAAATAAAAATTATGGCATTGATTTAGTGGAAAATTAAATGAAACATCGAATTTTGAGTATGTGACATAAAAGCATGTGTGAGATTCGCGATCATTCTACGAATAAGACGTCAACGATCCGTTCGTTCGAAACGATTTTCACCATTTCACTTGTAAAATTTTAAAAAACGTTCTATTTTTGGCGTTAAAAGTATCCCGTGCAATATTGCGTATGGACGACAACACTGTGAACCAAACACATTTCCATTCAATCATTTCGACGCTGTTTGTTTCGGAGTAGATCTCCTGACTTGGCCATACATTCCAAATATTCAAAGTACAAAACAAATACTTCGTGGAATGAGCATTCTTTTAAATTTGCTATCCAACGACGGCAATCGCTTATACTAATTATTGTGTAATAATGACTTCACTGTACTGCAACTGTATAAATATCCCAAGGGTATCGAAAATAGATCTTTCATGTTTTTTTTTTTTTACTTTCCCCGTGTGTTTGGTGGAATACATTTTAATATACTTTCCTTCATGTCGACGCAATGCACCCATCAAAAAGCAATATCAAAGACACAACAAAAAAAAAACCATTCGAAGCGAAGTGGCGACAGCACAATTCCCTTTTCTGCGCTTCAGTTAGGATATTTTCTGTAGTTTTTTTTCCCCTCTTATATAGCTATCGTTCATTTCTACGATGGAATTTCGCACGGATTTCTTTAGTAAGGATTTATTTCTCGTTCAACAGAATTTTTCACTTCGTAGCTCTTTTTTCATTTTTTTTTGACCATTTAAATAGTACACGTATCGCGGATGGAATGAAGTATGAACAGCTCCTAGCAATTCACTCTATATCTCTTTTTTCGCTTTTATTTCTATCTCTCTCCATCTTGGTCCAATCAAATGTGGTTTCCAAGGGGAAAATCTCAACCTCAAAGTGTTGATAATTGTCCCAAATAATAATATAGCGGACCAATAATAACTGATAGCATTTGTATTTAATGATGAATGTTGGATAGAGTGTTTGTTGTCAAACGTTCGGCTTCAAATTCATAAACGTATTTTATTCACATGTATTGCTGCAATTTGGTTTTAAACGTCATGCCCCTTGATGGTTTCGCAAACATCTTATCATCGGTCTATCGGTCTGGTGAGATGTTTGCCATGTATTTCATAAAGAAGCCCGAACGATCTAAATAAAGTTAAATTATATTGAGTGCAATTTTTGTGCCATACCACTTTTCACTTTCATGTTCTTTTCCACATGCTTTCCAGTTGAATTTTGATTAAGGTTCGACTGCAATTGTTAGCACAATTTTTTCGATGCTTTTTTTCCGAAGCATAATGTTTTTCTAAGTAGTGATGCTCTTTTGATATGAGAAAGAAAGTGTAGTTATTGTTTCTGGCACTTCACTGCCATTTTTCTTGATGCCAACATGTCAAGATGTTCTTTTTTTCTCGCTAAGTCAATGTTCATAGCAAAATACCGTGGTGTTGAGAGAGCGAAAAAGAAATACGTAAGATAAAAGTGACAGCAAAAATCACAAATTAACAAAAGTGCAACAAACAACAATAACCAAATCCCACAATAAGTGTACAGTCGTGTAGTGAATAAATTTGCAATTTTTTTCAAACACACATTTTTCGATTCGATTTATAGTTTTTTTTTATTAAATATGAAATATGAAATAAGAGATGCAAATCCAGTGTTTTCATCCTGATCAAAATTGACGATCAAATATATAAAGATGAATAAAAAAAACATATCACAATTTAATAAAGTAACATAGTACAAGAAAAACAAATTCATATCTCTGCGTCCCGAAAAAAAGGCACCGAAAAAAACAACCATTTAAATGACTTTTTCCGATCAAGTCAACAATCTAAATGGTTTATTTTTCCAAGCAACGACAATTTGTTGTCATCTTGCATCTGAGATACAACACTGAGTCGAGCGATTAATATTTGTTGGTGAAGCAACAAGCGGTTTACCCAGAATAATTTCAATTTTGAATGCGATTTCAAAGGCCACCATTCCTATGTCAATAAGAAAGTCAAATAAATAATGGTAAAGAGTAAAGGCTAATATCAAAATCGAAAAACTGTTCGGGAACAACAACAACAAAAACACAAGAGCATTCGAATGAAATGGAGCGAAAGGACAAACGCTTCATAATGGCCAACTAGTTGATTCGTCAATGTAGTCTAGTGCTATGGTAAAATTGAAATTTTTCCTGCGGTTGAATGTGAACATTGCGAAACAAACTTTTATTGGAAATGCATTTGATGACATTGATACATAAACTTGACCGTTCAGTTTGAAATCATTTGAGTGCTTGCATAATGGCCGAGTATCGTGATATAGTGAATTTTACAGAAAAATGATGAATGCAAAATAAATCCAATATTAACATTTTCCAAATCATATTTTCGTTGGCGGTGCCATGTTTGATATGTGAAATGTTCAATTTCAAAGAACTATGTTGAAACATACACAAATATGACAAACATAAATTTTGTTATACACACTGTAGATGGCATGAATTATAACAAAGATGTACTGGTTTTGCGATGAGAACCGTATCGATGTCATCGAATATATCATTAAAATTGATTCGGGATGTCACCAATAGCACCGATGATAGTTCAATCACAACATAAGCACGTTCTTTCTCTTCATAAAACAAAAATTAATACCTTATGATAATCGACAAACCTGTTTAAGAATGGTTTGTGGCTATTTCTTGCCCCTTTTGTTTTAATGCCCATCAAATATGCGATTGCAGTACATGCATCGATTCCGAATAAAAGTACATCCCATCTCATCTCTCTCATCTCTCTCTCTCGCTCTCTCTCTCACTCTCTCTCTCTCTCTCTCTCTCTCTCTCTCTAAGCTATAACGCACATTTATGATATAAATATAATACTATTGCGGTTAATATATCTGTTTTTGGTTAAGTATGTACAAATAAGCGTGCCGGTTTGGTTCAACCTCACACAGACGAATATAATTGGAAAATATTGCAAAATATTCAACATCAATGTTTGTGAACAACAACAACAACAACATCGACACAAAAATACATAGCTCAACACCAGAAAATGAAAACTAATAAGGATGAGGGAGACCGAGACAGAGAGTGAACGAAGCAGAAAAGCAAGTCATAAAGAAACCAATCGATGTGTTTCATTCGAGTTGAATCTACAGTGCACCGCACAGATAAATAATATTATAAATATAAAGGAAAAGTGTCCAAAGATGAAGAGAGCTATGATAGAGAGAACGGGGGAGAATGAAAACGAAAAGTGAATCCTCTAGTGTCTATGGTGTCATTATGTAGTTTGCCATTTTAGTTTGGTGTTTGCCGGTGGTGTGTTTGTTGAATGTTTGCGCTGAGTATTATCTATGATCTGAAAATGTTGGATTTTCCTTCAGATTTCTTGCTTCAGCACTTTTCTTTCCATCTTTCGCTTCAATGCTTTCTCACCCATTCCCATTCCTTTTGTAGTTTTGATGTTCAGGTCGTGTTTTTTTTGTTTTCTTTCAAGTGGTTTTTGATTGGTTACTACGTTGTTCCAATTTTTTTTTTTAACGATTTCTTTGATATGAAGTTCCATTTTGTCGTTTGTTTGGTTTGCTTCAAATATAGTCACCATAAATTCGAATGTCATTGAACAAATTGTTGCTCGTAGCAAAGAATACAGTTCACACGTTTGTACACTGTATGCTTCGGACCATACGCATCAAAACATGTTTTATCAATGAAAAAAAATAAATTCGCTTATTGTATCCAGCTTTTTAGTACAAACAGAACACAGTTTTTTTTGTATCCTTCTTATTACATAATGTACATGGTAGACAAACATATCAAACGTACATAATACATAACGGACGTTTGGATCATATCAATCTTGTATGAAACAACAAAAAATCAACCATATTTAAAGCGTTATATAAGAAAACAGTTTTCTCCACACGGCTCATGATTGATAAATAATATGAATTAAGACATTGACGCAACATATAGTGGAGCAAACAGAAAACTATGTGAATCGACTGTGTTTGACAAACGAACATGGCGGCACGAATAAACATGCATGAAATTAATAAATAAATAAAAAAAAGGCGGGTAAATGAAGCGATGATGAATGAAATCTCACAATGATATCATATTCTGGATATAAAATGTGCAGTTCAATTGGTATGTTGACATGTGTTTCAATATTCATGGTTTCATTTGCAATGTCCCTTCGCCTACTGGGAGTTGAAATTTTCATTTTACCTCCTCGATTCGTCAAAACATGAAATTAGCCTTCTTCAGTTCTGACCTGTTAATCTATTCCAAGGGGACATTCGCAATAGATTTAGTAGATTAAGTTGAGGACGTAAAATAAATTAAAGTGTTGCAACTGCCTTCAGTGAGCTTTCGGCCAATAAAAAAATTAATGGAAATATTGAGGACGATTTTCGGGTTCATATTGGGAACACTTTTGAGAAATTTAGGAGCATTTTTTTGGAAATTAAGCCCAAATTGAGGACGTCTTTCCGGACAAATTGGGACGATTCTTGGGTAAATTTTAGTTTGACGCACTTTTATTATTGAAATATTACAAGATTGGTGATATCCGATCGATCCGTTGAGATATCACATCACATTTGCATGATATAAACTCTCGATTTTCAGCTGACGATTTCATTGATTGATGATAATCGTGGCTGTTGACAGATTCCTGATGAATACATTTTCATTTTACTTCACATTAATTGAACATACAACAGTTGTAATACAAAAAAAAAATAAAGCAAACATAATATAATAATAAACAATGATATTGATTTTCAGTAATCTACTCTGTTGCAAAATTGATATCAAATTGCATATTTGTTTGTGAATAATATCCGGAGTGGAGACCAGTAATATATGGTTTTGATTTTCCAACATATTCTTTGTAATTATATTGCTTCCAGTGTGAATCACATTTCCTTCCAGCAACAATTGTTCTGTAACAGCAAGCTAATTATACATTTGACGTTTGTGATTTACCTAAATCATGTCTGCTTCGTACAAACAAATTAATTGTACGTTACAATAGTCAAAACTAATTCAATCACACAATTATTCACCAAATCCGGACGACATATGTAGATGACAATAAAATGTTTTGATATTGCAATAAATATGATAGCTGTGATTGCGCTCGAAAGCTTTTTATTATGAGAATATTCAAGTTATGAAATTGCACCAGAAAAATTGGGCCAATTTTTGACAACCAACCAACCAAACACAATACAAAACACATAATGGAAGCAATTCAGTGCGAAGTGACAATTTCCATGTTATTGTTGCATATTTATGACGTACATTCCTGACTCCTGTGCCTCATTTCCTGCCAAAGTACTTGAGATGGAGAGAAAATCCGATGCGCTTTGCAATTTCCTCTTTGTAAATGCTCAATTTGCTCAAGTGTTTAAATACAATAGACCATTTTCGCCAAAAATGATGAAAAAGGTGATAAGAAAACAGGCCCCAAGCCAGGCTCAATTTACACATCGAGTATTGTACATACACAATGATTTATGCCAAGCTAAAATGGATTTACTGAAGTTTGTCGGTGCATTGACGTTGAAATGGCTCACGTATCGTTTGCTTTGCTTTGCTTTGCTTTGCTTGATGTAAACTGTGAACATAAAAGTGTGTCAAGCTGAATTGATTTTAGACAGCGGCCATGCTGAATGGTGAAAGTCAGTACACGATTGGCATCGGTTGCCTCTGTTTTCTCATTTCACATTGCGACAACTAATGAAATGAATGTAACACACATTCAATGGATTGCGATGTAAAGACATGGTTTTTGTGGCCCACACAAAATACCCAAGCATCGAGATATACCACAACACCTAGTCATGCATACGCATAAATTGTGCGGAAGAAATTGAAAGACGGCAATAAAATTTGTTTTCAACTGGTAATTGAACTTCCTTTCTTGCCACAACAACAACAACAACAACAACAAGTATTTGGTTTGTGTGTGTCTTATTTCACTTGCAATTTGGCTACTGTGTAAATTGTTATTAAAGCTCTTAAAGCACCTTTTGCAGCCCCAAGTCCAAATAGGAATCAGTTGAATATTGGATGGTCTGCGTGCTGTAAATTCAGGGATACCTTAAATATTTCAAATGAATGGATTTTGAGGGATTTTTTTTCTCTCCCGATTTGTTCCCCGATTTTATGTTTTAATTTGCCTAATTAATTGAGCGCTCATTTGCTTTTGATTTGCGTTTATATTATTTTTTTTGGTTCTCAAATAGCAATTTAAAAAAAAAAAAGAAAAAAATGAGAAAAGATAATAAGTACGGTCGAGGAATTGAATATCACTATAGCATAGAAACCTAGATGTAAAACCGTTCGAAATGTTGCGTTAACAGCCATTAAGATCGCGTTACCCATATAAATATTTAATAAAATTTTGCTGTGTGCTATGTGTTAGGTAGCGAAATGTAGGCCAGAGGCCAAATTAATTATGTACAATGAACGTGAACTAAAGTAATACCTAGAGTAATACTATGTACAAACGGTGTGTTACAAAGCGTGTGCAATCTTTCTTGACTTGGTTCATCATCAAATATATTTTATATCTCTTGGCTGCATGTTAAAATATCTTTAAGCAAAGTAAAGATTTCACGGATAAAAACAAACACACACACACACACACACAAAAATTAAATCAAAGCACATTTAATTACCTCATATGTATTTAGTTGATTTGCTCGTCAGTTTTGCAATTAGATCAAAGGAATTTCGAATGCATTCACTTTCAAAAACCCCGGGATTGACATTATTTATTTGTAAGAAGTTTGCAAGAAATTGCGTTACACACGTTCAATGCCACTGAGCCAATATCGTTTCTATTTGTCGTTTTGAAAACATGATATGACCATAGAGACTATGCATATTTTATGACCGAGTGCTCAAGCAGATATTCATAAGCTCCTTTGTACGGTGCGACACTCGAATGTGTTCGAGTGTTATCCATGCAAGTGTTATGTATATATTTCGAATGATTTATGATTTTCATATCGATTCCTTCTCTCTGTGTTTGTGTGTGTGAATAAAGTCATGTGAAGACTTGGGGTGGTAAAATCAAATTGACGCATTTTACACGAACACATTTTCAAGCCATGTACGCTTTTGTTCATGCAATGGATATCATTCAAATACGGTATATTGTTTTAGTTTTACACGTATTTTGAGAATTATGCATCTCAATGTAGACATGTTTGTATTGAATTTGAGCACAATATTTCACATTTTTACACACTTCTCTTCAAAAATGACATTAATATATTTTCATTTTCTAAGTACTGTGTATTTGGACAGGGTTTGAAAACAGGCCCATGTAAATAAGGGCCTTTGAAGCCGAATTAAGACTAAATGGACATGCCATTTTTGTATGGACTTTAATCAGTGAAGATCTTTTTCTGTTGTCTTTCACATATGATTACATAATTGTAATTTACAATGCAAATATGTGAGAAATGTTGGCAAAATGTGATTTATGTTTCACTTCAAACCATCCGCTATTACCAGACGTTAGTTTGGCATTTTGTTTACTTTTATTTTCGAATGCATATGCATCAAAATAGTATTTAAAAATCAATGGCATGTCAAATGCAATTAGCAATGAAAAGAATAAATTGATCAACATAGCCTGTTGCACTATCACCACTTCAAATATGTTTGTTGACTCTATATATTCAACTGCATGTTCTGTTTCGTACAATAAATATTAACAGAGACATTCTTGACGAAAAATCATAATCATAATGGAATTGATAAATACGTTAAAATGGTAGGGAATTATTCGCCATCATAATTTGTAGTAACAAATGACAGGATATTCCGCAACAATTTTAATGTGCCAATGATATGAAATGCGAGTTTGTAGTTGAATTTTACGCAAATGATGTGTGCGTTTGTGTGTGTTTTTTTTTCTGTAATCCAAAACCCATGCATTTTTATATTACGATAGCTGTTGACGGCATTAAAATTTTGTTTCATCGTCTCAACGTCTTACATTTGCCGGAATAAGCGGCAAATCATAAGCTCGGAAGTATAGCAATAGCAAATACGTGCATTAGAGACACACAAATAGATTATTATATTTTATGAGGCACATTTTCTAGTCTACAGTTACGATAAATGTGGTCGGGTATTGCCATTGATTCTCGGTATATTCTCGGTCGAATTAAGAGCTATGATAATTGTGACCACAAAGCGAGAATACGATGTGAAATTGCATGGCGCTTGTATTACGATAAGGTCAGAGTTAGCGTAACGAAAGCGAATCGTAGATTGGCGCGCGAATTGGCGTCGACTGTTGTGAAAATCGAATGGGATGGAACCATAACACTCGTTGAATACTCGAATGTTGTTCATGAGGTTTTGATGAAGATGCGAAATAGAAGTCACAGTCAAGTCGATTCACTTGCATGTGCGATACATTGGTGCATGGGGCGCTATATTGGCACTTCGAATAAAATGAAAAGAAATATTCACCCCCAAGGAGTTATTCGCACTAACAGGATGTTATTGTAACCAATGTTAGCATACATCATATTCATGGACGTGCTATTAGACAAGCAATGAAAGAGAAAGAGAAAGAGAAAGAGAGAGAGAGAGAGAGAGAGTGCGAGTGCGAAAGAGAGAGAGAAGGGGAGAGCATGGCACCATCGCCAACCGTATACAAGTATGTGTATGTATATGCAGTGATGCAGTCGCCCAATTCACGCAAGTCAACAAACAAGCGTATGCACATCGTTCAATGTCCTTGTATTTTCCCATCAAAACCAAATTACATCCCAATCTCAGGTCATTACATAATATCAACGTCGGTTCTTTCTTTCTTTTTTTCTCTTATTCACTCGTAGCGCGCTGTCATGAAGCGAAGACTGCGGAAAGAACAAATAAAAGAAGGTAAACGATGATGATATACGCACAAATGAACTGCCATTGAATGAAATCGATTCGTTTGTAGTTTGAACAGTGGGAAGTTCATTTGTTTGTGCCACAATTCGTGACGATTTTCAATTGGTATCGGATGATAATAATAATGGCAGTAATGATGATGATGATGGAGATGGTGTCGAAGAGAAAAAAAAGAGTAAAAGAGAATGAGAGAGAGAGAGAGAGAGAGAGAGAGAGAGAGAGAGAGAGAGAGAGAGAGAGAGAGAGAGAGAAAGAAAGAAACATTCGAAACTTCCATCGGTTCATTGATCAACAAAACACTGACAAACTAACAAATATGATATGATTCCCTAATTTATTTCCATCCTTCCTTCCTTCCTTCCGTTCATCCTTCCTTGCGCCATTGGTATGTTCGCCCGCTGATTTTGCTTGCTCAATGGCCTGGCTTCCAATCTTCCTTTCATTACTTTAATTGGAACAACACACCAAATTGGATTGACAATAAAAATAAATAACAAACATTATTTTATACAATCAATTCGTAATTTTATTTTCCAAATATGGTATATACATGCAGCGATTCTCTTCATCGTTTTGTTGTTGTTGCTCTGTTGTTCATCATCAGCCATCGTTTTCTTGTGTCATTTTACATTTCTTTTGTCAAATGTGAAAACCAATTTACATGCATATGTTTGAAATCAAACACGTACTCCAGCTTTTTTTTTCATTCATTCACTGTATGAAATACACATGCAAATTCATAATAATCAATTTGTGTGCCGATTCGATTGCAAACAAGCAAACATGGTTGCAGATTACAGAGTAAATGCAATGAAAAACTTCAAATTAATTCAAAATGATCATGTTACTGTATTTTATTGCACACACTAATTCAATTATATTGGGTGATATTTTGCACCATGCTCATTTTGGTGGCCATTTTGTGCTGATTCACGCGCATCTCCTCACCCCCTCCCCTCCCACCCATTTCTTCTATGTCAGCTGTGGAGAGATAGGGCGACCGAGTGAAGTGAAGGGAAGGGATTGAAGGGGGGGGGGAGGATGGGAAAACCACGATCACATCACTTAAATTGACTTTAATTATGCGTTTATTTACCACCGACTGTGAAAAAATCCGTTGCATTCACATATCTTGTTGTGTTGAATCGGTCAGATTCAAGAGGGTGATATGCACTTGTGCGAATTTTATGATTGTTGTTGTTATTTTATTTTATTTTTTTTCGCGGGTGGCCAAAGCATTACAACTTTTTGGCACATTGATGAAATGCCAAATACTAGTTAATAATAGAGTTATTAATGAATGCATGAGATTATTAATTAAATATATATAAATTATATATATATGTGTGTGCACCCGAAACATGTTTGGGCTCGACTATGTTTTTCATTTCAATTGTTAATTAACCGAATTGTATTTTCCATCCGGATAACCGGATATGAGCTATTTATTTCCACATGCTGTTAACAAAAATATCAGTGGTTGGTTATGTCAAACGTATTACAAAGTAATTGAAGTGCTTTTATTTTCCGAAAACGGTGTATTAAACGTATGAGGGGAAACCGTATACCATCATCTTTCAAGTGCGAGATTTTCCTTTCGTTTCATTTGATTTTGTGCCATTTCTTCTGGCTCTATCTCATAGGCAATAGAAACTGTATGTGTTCGTCTATCTGTTTCGCATTTGATTAGTTTAACATTTCAAGGAAATGAAGAGGTTGAGATTGTTGTCAAGACAATACACCATTTTCATTTCGGTTCTCATCAAATACGAATCAAAAATATATATGCTGTATAGTAAGTTCTCATCCCTGTGAATTTAATGCCCGACTAATCGTCGAAACTGAGACATTCGTAGCATTAGTAAATCATCACAAAGGTAAATATTATATATTCGTTTACACACACAATGACGCTATGATCCTGTTTGCTCGAATTTCGCATTTGCTCATGGCGTGTGCTTTGTTTATATTTGAGTCTACGTTACACCATAACAAATCCACTACCGCTGAGTATTTTTAAATGTCAATTGTTCACAAATTTTCCAGTCAAATCATTCGATGGAACTTCGTTTCAATAAAATTAATTGTTGATTTGACCCATAAATTTAACATTTTTTTTGTGAAATGATCTTCGAAAGCTTTCTTTTGTCCAAATATCTTGATGTGAAACGGTTGATCAAGCGATTCTATTGTTCGTTCACCTAAAAGCCATTTGCTCTTTTTTTGTTGTTGTCGATTATAAATTCCATGTTGACTTAAACCAGCTTACGAACAACATTTTTGTTTATTTTTGTTGTGTTTCGTTGTTGCAACAGCGCCGTTTACTTGATATATTCAAACTGAAATCCTGTCGTGTTGCCTGTCTATTAAGTTGAGTTTGAAATTAGTCAAAGTATTAAAGCGAATTTAATTACTTTGTCTGTCATTTGGTTTGATGAATTCGTATTCGGTGGGAAAGCCTATACTTTCAATCGGTGAACGCTTTTTGATTAACATACATTGAGGTTTTGAGTACCATCATTATAGTTTACCATGTAAATACTGGTGATGTTTTGATTCAAAGCATTCAAAGCGTTGCATGTGACATATGTTTAATTTGATTCATTTTGCCTATATTTTTTTTCTATTGAGCCGGAATTACAATCGTTTTTGAAGCTGGCACAGAATTGCCTCAATGCTTAAGCTCACGTTAGTGGTGTTATGTGTTGATATCATGCATGCGCAACATTGAAGCGCTTCTAGTACATTGTTCCAGTTTTTGGTGTACCTGTTTTGATGGTTGCTTGCAAGTTTACAACCACAAAAGCCAAATATACTTATTTCAAAAAGCCAAGAGCATATCAGTCAATTAATTGTGGGATGTGCCTATGTGTACGTCATCGTCAATTTTTGAATTGAATCTTCGCAATACGTTGAAATCAAATATATATATTGGGCTTCATTTTAATGAATATTGAATAAACTATATTATTAAATCTAATCTTATGCACTTTCAATGCCACTATGTGTTTTTAATGACAATCATTATAAAATCAATCATTAAACGAATATCAAATTTCTTTATCGATTGCATGGCTTTGATTTGGTTGAATAAATTTGCCATTTCTTGTATTGGTCCGCTTTTTGTCCACATGTTTTCGGTCGTTCCGTGGATGATTTTTAGTGCGGTGCTTGGGTTTAAAGATTTGACCCTTAACATACTATATTATTCATAATATTTTTGTTGGGTAAACTCTTGAGTCTCGGTGGTGAAAGGGTCTTGAAACAATCGTTTTCACCACAAACTCTGTTGTATGTCCATTTATTCATTATTATTGTTTTATGTTGTTCAAAAATGGAGACTGATTTTCTCCATTCGGGCTCTCTCTCTCTCTCTCTCTCTCTAACTGGGTTTGTTGTTCACTTCATTACTTGGTCACAATGTTGCACGTAGCTCTCTTGCAGCAATGTTTATGCTCAATCCGAAGCTTTCATCCTCTTTCTCCCTCTCGGTTCTACACACCGAGATTCAACGAACTCATGTATATTTGAAATTGTTTCGTACCGTATCGCAATCATTTTGGTATTTTATACCCACGAGAAAACATTCACCGCCGAATGTTTCAATGGACATCGGCTGTTGAAGGAGTTAATCACAAAGGAATGAAGCGTAAAATAGCGAACACCCCATTGTCAACAACAATAATACCGCTCCCAGTTCGATGTAAATAATGCTCAGCACTGATGAAAATGCTAGCCCAAAACTTAAAATCCATGTTTTTAGCTTTATTAAACGATGTCCGTTTGCGGTAAAGTGCTATATTTTTGTGCAAAAACTTTTCGGATCAGTTCAATGGGGTAGTTGTTGGTGTTGTACCATTTGGGACTATAACAATCGATTTCAATAGTTACATTCACTCAAACTCAAGACACATAAACACAAACCATTTGAAATTGCACGTTGTGAGCGAGCCTGAGATACACATCGACTTGTACTTGTTCCGTATCTATCTTTTTCCGAACTGGTTTGGCACATATTGAATCGAGACCAAACACTCGCGCGACCAAGCAAAACCAAAAAGGAGAACAGACAAAACGCACACAAAACCCTCTGGACGCGTTGAAACGTATAAAATGCATTTACATTTTACTTGATTAAATTTTCATGAAAAAGTGCACAAAAAAAAGAAGAATCGACAATATGAAGGCAAAAAAGGATGCGCAAAAGAATTTGTAATGCAAAACAGTGTTTTGTTGTTGTTGTTGTTATTGTTGCTATTGTCGTTCGGCTCGTTTTTAATTTATCAAGTTCATGAAGCGTGAATTGGAATAGCTATTAACTATAAATTGGAAAAGTGAGTGAAGTAACGAGATTTGTCCTTTTCTCGTCTCATACACACTTTGACTTTCATTTCATAAGCCGACTCTCTTTTTTTTTTATTTCACCCCAAGCACATTGAATAATTGCTCATTTTGAAGCGTACATTCTACTTATGTTATTCGATGCTTGAGTGATATTGAACGCATATGTGTATTGTGCCAACCAATTTTGAAATGATTTGAATGTGAAATTTGAAACCACACAAAAGCTACATTCAATTGCGATTTATACGTTCTCATCGATTGAATGGGGTTTCAATGGGAAAATACTCTCTCACACACACACCTACAGACATACGCACACAAAATTGGTTAATGCGTGATTTTTGATGATATTTATCAGAAATAACATCCAGCAGCTAATTTGGGATTAATTAAAATAATACAAACTCCGTTCTGCCAATCGATCAAATATAATATAAACGAATGTTGTGTTTGATTTTCATTTCAGGGATGGAAGCAATTATGTCGGAGTTTTTCAATGACACAACAACCGCGTTCTACATCATTTTAATTGTATGGATTGCTGATCAATATGATGCCATTTGCTGCATTACACCAATCACCAAGCGACACTGGTTGAGGTAAGTGCTTTTACATTATATCAAAATTTCAATGTGGATGGAATAAAAAAAAAAATAGAAAAAAAAACTCTTTGAAACTATCATTCAAATTAGAATGGTCGCTTGAGTCTCATCACAGTGTACACTGTGCACTGTGTGCCGTACATATGGTATATGGTATGGATTGTGCTCAGTACAAAATTTCCAGGGAGAATCATCATACTAAAATGCAAAGCATTGCCGGCGAATTGTAGCGATGGAAAAAAACACCACGTCCATTGGCATTTGGCTCGCTTTCGATTTACTTGATATAATTTTATATTGGAATATTGATGATAGAGAATTGTAGCCATACCATTCTTTTGAAATGATATTACATCTAATCACAATTTAGACAATTTGATTATTGAGTTTTCTGTTTGTGGTAAAGTGACGAGACAAATAGACTAAAATGCTTCGTCGTTTGCACTAAACGTTGATTACTTGTGAATCATTGGCGTCTGCCATCCCGCCATTTGTACGGCTTCAGAGTCGAAGAATCGTCTGACTGTAACGTTGATTAATCATTGCCATGTGATCAACTTCAATTTGCATTGAAACGATTGCAGCCGTTTTCCTCTATTGAAATGCTCATTTTGGTCATTGCGGGTCGCGTCAATGTGTCAAACTAAATCGAAGTTGTCGACTGGCCGTAAAAACATTTTGTATGTTTTCAACCAAAAAAAAAAAAAAAAAAAAATCTTGTCGTTTGTGTTTGTAGTACAGAGAGTGTGTATATTTCCATGTTACACGGACGCACACACAGACACACACACACACACACACGCCGATGCAAGTGACAGGGATAACCAGAAACTACACGCATGAAACCTGATTACCACCAAATTAATATGAATAATTTCGAATGTGCCAAAAATTGAACGGAAACAATGTCATGGCGAACGGCATAGATACATGATGATGTTGACCAATGTAAATCATTCATATGTGAAATGGCACATCGTACACCAATGGCCCATCCAAATTGATCCGAGTGTCATAATTGATTTCTCATCGACATTTTCGTTTGGTGAAACGTGATGATGTGCAGATTTGCAACAATGCCAATCCATGCACAGCGGTAAATATTATTTATTGGCGAAAATCAAAATGATCCATTCAGGTTGAGAGGGTTCCACTCAAAATTAAATGAGTTACGATGCATTACGCGCGACGGATAAACAAAAGGCAACCGAGAAAATTGAATAAATTTTACCACACGTTGCCACACGCACACAAACTATGGCACAGCAAATCATCGGTGTTGCGTGCGTGTGTTTGTGTGTGTGCTGAGCCACTGATTCAATTTATTGTTTGTCGACTCAAATTATTAGTATATCATGTTCTCATCGATTTTTACTTGCTGCAGTCTCGTTCATATGAATTTGCGGCCACTTACGATTATATGCATTAATGGAGGATGTATAACAATATTAGCCACTTTGTTGTAACTGTTTGCTCAATGTTCGCTGATGAAGTGATCACTTTATGCAAGTGAATCAATGAACCCAGTAATTCACCAGCCAATCTGTATTGTCACAGTCAATTTCATTGCGATTCAACCAAATGAAATATTCGAAATTTGATACAGTTTGTCGGCTATCATACCAAATATCCACGATGTTTACATACATCGTATAATGGATGGTCATTTAAAAAAAGAAACACAATGCTTTGGTCCATCGGATGAAATGGATGTGGATGTCTGAAACCGAAAAGCTGGAGTTGTGATCCAAAATTTGCTTACATTCCATTTTAATTGATTTTTACTCAAATCAATCTCTTCTCTTCATCCTTCACCCTTCATTCAGTGTGGAAAATGTTTTTCTTCTCGAAAGTAGATACTGTTTAAAAAAAAAAAAAAACAGTACTCTTTGAAATATAATGTCCTTTTTATCTATTGAAAATGTGATTCGGGCGATCAAAGAATCTTCCATGCAATGTCTCTTTTGAATCATCACATCGATATTGTGTGCATTTTCTTTGCCATTCTGATACGCATCAACTATGCAATCGGTTTTCCATATATTGTTTTTTTATGCACGATCCAGCGCGCAATGCAACCATCTTCCTATCGAATGGAACTAAAATATTGATAAACACAAGAGTGAAAGATATAAGATCGAAAATCTGCTTAGGAATTCCATTTGGGATTTTAAATTTTAACACATTCCATATTTTGTGTGCGGATTTTCGTTTGTATTCCTAATGTTAAGGATTCTTAGCGTTTTTTTCTTCGGTTGTGTTCAGGATTTAGTTTGCTTAGCCTTCAGTTTTCTGGTCCTTTGCGTTATTTCGTGTGTGTGTTGTGTTTTTTTGTGTTGTTGTTCAGTTTCTTTCTTTCTCTCATTCGCTTTTTTTTCTCTCTCTCTCTCTCTCTCTCTCTCTCTCTCTCTCTCTCTCTCTCTCTCTCTCTCTCTCTCTCTCTCCCTCTCTCTCTCTCTCTCTCTCTCTCTCTCTCTCTCTCTCTCGACCAACCGACCGACCGACCGACAGAAAGAATCCGTCTCAAATATTCATAATGGGACGAAATATATTTCCATTTTTCGAGTAAAAGTCATCATGCATCGTCTATGGTCTTCGTAGACTTCGTAGGTCTGATTTTTTAACTTTTCCATGATTCAAGGATGTCTTTTTATCAATCTCTGTTTTTATTTTGTACTGAGCTCTTCCATCTCCCTCCCGTGTTTGTGTGCGTGTGTGTGTGTATTTCTATTTTACGGATTGACGATATTTGGTGTTTCATAGGTTTACAAATACATAAACACCCATAAGAAGGCATTATCGTATTCAAATGCATGAGGCAGGCAACATGAGGATATTTCTATCATCCATTTATGCAATGGAATGGAAACATGTAAAAAAAACGCATCACTTGTGACTTTTCTTATGTTTGATTTCTCTTCCCTCCATATCTGTCTCTCTACGTTTGTGCTTTTCGATTTCAATTTCATATCTCTTGACCATCGAAGTAATTTTCATCTGAGACCGTAGTATTTTCGTTTTTACCATAAACGTATCGCAGAAAGTATTTCCTTTGAAAGTAGTATCAATTCGTGTATCTTATATTTTTGAAATTTGGCTCTTAAAACTTGTGCACAGTTCAAGTGGATTTATTTCATTGGATGTACACTCTAGTGTGAGCTCTCGTGTTCAGTGCTCATCTACCGTCACCTACATGAATGTGTCTATCTACGAGCTCGTACGTACGGACTGGACAACGAGACATGCCCATCAGCAGCAGCGCAAAACACAAATGTCGTATGCAAAATGATGCAACAGTTTCGTGCAGTTTCAGTGAACAGACCACTTCCAAACCGATATGAAGGCCATGATGTATAACAGTTTATTATTTTTGAGTGTCATCGTGTAGAATTGAAACTGGTTTGAAACACTCAGCCGATATGAATTGATTAAACGCTTCAATTTTTTTTTTGCTACTCCATCAACTCAATCGAATAAATGTATGGCAAATGTTTCGTGTACACCATAATATGGAATGTCATAATAGTTTTTTTTCCGGTTCATCTAATTTCCAATCTCTTTTTGGTTGCAAATCAAAGTGAACAATCGCCAAATTTGAAAAGTGTGGTCAATGGCTATACCAATTGGATTGTCAAGCTTCAAGTCACCCGAAGTCTGTTGAATGTCGGTTTACCTTTGCATGTAGACCAATCGTATACTTTTCACGAAGAAACTAGACAAAATCCAAAGCATCCACCGTAGATAATGTGATTGTTTTCCATTTAAATCAGTCAGCGTTGCACATATCGAATCACAGGGCCGAGGTAGAGAAAGGGCAAACCAAACACATTCATGCATGCAGGGGAGAGAGAAAAAAAGTTATCGGAATCGCACTTTAAGAAGTTCGATGGTTCACATTGCTCTCTTTTCTTTTACTATCGACGTTTTGGCAAACACTAGCCAACGAGCACACAAGAATCGAGTATAATATCCTTGGCTTACAGCTCACTTCTCAACTATTAGAATCATATTCTTATGATCTTATCGAGAGCATCTAGCACACGAACGAAACGTAACAAGAAGAAAATGATACGATACGAATACGACACAGCGACACAACAACATCTACACCATTCGATATAGAATATAGAAAATATAGAAAAAGAAGAGGAAAAAAAATAACAAGAACAACGATGTGCATATCGGGTGCTGGGTAGACATGAATGCGATGCGCATTAAAGTCCAGTGTAACAATACCCTCGAAGCATTCGTATAAATATAAAGCCACTCATCTTTCGTGTAATATATAGTACCAAACAGAAGAAATGACACCGGAGACCAAAGGTTTTGTGCTTATTATTTTTCAAACGTGGTCACAGTCGTCGAGCGTACCAACCAAAATGGTTAGGTTGCACAAACACGGAATACAATGGCAGTCAGTGGTTGGCATCGTTAACATATGGAACGTGAGAGCGTATAAAATCGCACCATATTCATTCAACCAATCGACTAAACACATCTATGCACAAAACACATACACATAAAGGATGCGACAAAGATATACTTGCATATGTTGTTGCATGAAGATGAGAACGGGCTCACATAAATGAGATTGAAAAACTGGAAGAAAGCACCATCTGAGCAAAGAGAAAAAGTGTATGAAGAATTGAGCGAACATAGAAAAAAGACAATAACAACAAAAATATGAGGCATGTACTGTACATTTACATTAGAAATCTGTATATCGTCTCCTGACAAGATAATATGCGATTGTTTGCATGGAACAAAGTAAACGAGCAACAAGTCAAACCATCCGAGCGGCGAACGAACGTAGCCAAAGAAAGTCAGAATTTACGAAATTGCGTTTTCCTTAAGTATCCATATGTGAAATGATATTTATAATTTATGCGTGCGATGTGCGAGAATGCATTTTCATTGTAGACACACATTTTCGTAGCACCCATTTGTAGGTATGCCTGCAGCATTGTTCAGCCAGTTTCACCAGGAACGAAACGCCTTGAAACTATATTATGATTCATTGTGTAGTCTTAGCAAGACCTCCATTAAATTGATATCTGATTCTGGACTCCATCATCAATATTTCAATTTTCTGGGAAACTTTTTCGCCATGGCCGCCTATTTTTTGTTTCTGCTCTAGACTTAAAGATTTAGGTATATTCAATTTGACATATTAGACCTTCGGCATATATAATCATTCTATAAATCAATTCTGATTCATGTAACGGGAACTGAAACATTGTTTTCCTACATCCTGATTTCTTTTTCGTTAGCTAAACAATTTCATTTACATAGAAAAGAAAAACTTTTCATTTTATTTAGAAAAAAAAATCTCTCAGTGATTGATTTTCCAATGAAAAAGGTTGCGAACCGAATATTTGTTTATTGAAGTATTTTAAGAAGAAGAAGACAAAAAAAAATTGCCGGAAACATCGGAAAGTTCACACGTTTCCTTGAAAATATAATTTCATAGCCCATACATGACATGGTGAAAGACTATCCGCCGAAAGCATTGTACAATTCAATTGAAAATTGAATGCATGGCCTCAACGCATGAGTCAAACTAGCATTCAACATTTATATTCCACTTGAAAATTAAGCTCAACAACATCAAGCGAAGTACGCTTTGTCATATAACTGTGTTGCAGGGGGCAAATCACTGAAGACGCTAATAACCTAAATTACTAGGAGGTCTGACTGATCATTGAATTTAATATTTTGCATCTCTTATTTCGAATTTTAAGCATAGCGATGACGTCATTCAACACACTTCTGAAAGGAAATTATTTCAAAATAAGTCATCAAGTAAAAACAGTTTCCGTTGGCACAATTTAATTGCTAAGTTATGCTGAATTACTCCACACTGCAAGAGTCGCTTCCATATTACATTGAGCACAAGTTGAGATTTGAACTAATTCACAGTAATTTGCCCCTTGTGCTGCTCTCATTTTTTCTTTCGGTCCTTTGAGCAAATTGATACAAAAGACCTGAGTTCTTAGCTTATGACTTCTTCTTTGGACCGTTATTGTTGTTTATTTCTTTTATTTACTACTTATACTTTTTTCTTCTCATGATTTTTCAAAGCAATACTCCCACATCTTTCACATTGAATTTCTGTTTGTTCCAATTTTTTTGTTTGTATTTTTGGTTGATATATATGGTTGTTAAATATTTGGATCTTGCACACGCATCACAGAATCAATAGCAGGGGAAAAACCACATTCAAGTACATGATATACTCAATCATATGAATGCAAAAAGTGACAAAATTATGATTCGCTCATTTTCCCCCACTCAGATTTCAAATAAGTCATTTTGAAACAGGGGACTTCTTCAGTTATGTAGCCACAGAAACATATCTTTTATTAAATCTGCTGAGAAAAAAAAGTCCGGCTTCAGTGGCTTTTTCGTGTTTCTAATTCATTTCCATTCTTTTCGTGCATAGATTTCACAGTTATAAAAGTTTAATATGAAATGTTAAACATTGATTCGTTTGGCGCCCGAATTCATTGAAACAGTCAATCCGTTTTTTTTTTCTTCAAATCAATGACAAAATGAGCTTCTTTTATTGCGTCGCAAAAATTACACAGAATCAGTCTAATTTTGGAATTTGTTTGTCAATTTATAAGGTTTTTGATTTATTGACTTGCTAATTAACTGAATTGGTATTCATTGATAAATCAATCGGTACGCATTTACATTCTAATGACTGGTGATGTTGCTATGAAAAAAGTGAATTATGAAATTATAATTATTATGAATCAACTCCACCTAAAAAAAAATCATCGAACAAATTGCGTATTTTTAACTACTGGCATAGGCATATTTGCATACAACAGTCTCAACCTAGATAGCTACATGTAGATTAGCGGTATAAAGTGATAGAAAAGACAAACGATAAAATTGATTTAAAATAATTTCGAATTGAATGCCATAACTAAAAAAAAATCGAAGAATACCTTTAAATTCTATTGTTGTGCTATCGATGGTTTTATTTTTCAGCGAACTCCAACTGACACTCAATTCAACAATGGCTTGAATGTATAAATTGAATTGTATGTGTTGTTTGTTGTTGTTGTTGTTGTTCTTTCCGTTTCTTTCAGCGAAATAAAATTGGCTGAAAGGGTGTTATATAAGCACTCTTCAAGCGATCTCTTTTGAAAATGATTGTACATTGTTCCCGTTGACAATTGAAAGTTGTGTACCATTGTCACAAACACTCACACACACACAAATGCAATTAATGCGAATCCATTTTGATTTGTCGATTACATCAATTTCCTTAATTTGTTGCTTACAGAATAGTCAAGTGGATGCGATTGCTATTGATGTTTTTGTTGTTGTTGTTGCTCTCTCCATAAGGCTTTCGTGTATGTTTCGCTTGTGTGTCTGTGAATGGTTTCATTGAATTAATGCTTACTTACTTACTTGAGTTATAAATATTTTATTTTATTTGGTATTATTATGGATGTGATCTTAAAAATCGAAACCAATTTTATGAGTCGTTAAAGCTTTTATATACTACACACCAACAAATACACCCAACGATCGACTGAAAATTTCGTTGTTTATGTATATTTATTAGTCATAATTGAGTTTACTTAGTTAAATGAGCAGACATTTGAAGTGATTTTATCACCACACAATTGCCATTTTATAAAAGATGCTGATACACGCGCCACGTTCGCCAGGTCCCTTCCATTTCTGGTTTTATTACAATTCTCCGAAGTAAGGAACAATAAAAAAAAAACCAATGCGAAATTGTACGATTTTCATATATTTTTGGTCTCTCTGTGTGTGTATGTGCGTGTGTGGTTACATATATGCTTTCCTTCGATTTATTTAAATATGCTTTAAACATTCAACCCCAAAAAATCATCAACAAAAATACATTTCAATTTTTTTATGTTTTCAACTGAAAATGGCAGTATTTTTTTGTCCGCCATTTTTCGTGTTCGCTATTTCAAACAAGGCATAATATGCAAAATTATAAATAAAAATCGGGTTCGTCTCATCGCTTCACAAAAGTGAAAACCGCATCGAATGATTTGGACAATTTTATGGCTGCGCTTATTTTTCGCATACAATAATGATGACATCGCGATCGAACAACTTAAATAAAATGAAATAAAACCGAGCCAGCAGAAATGTGTTCAAACCCATACACGCTCGCATACAAACAACGAAGGTTTTTTGTGTGTGTGTGTGTGTGTGTGTGTGGCTCCGTTAAACATATGTTTTGATTTTATTAGAATGCAAACATATCCCTAAGCAAATGCCAGTTATTGTGCCTAAGGAAATCATCGTGGATAGGAATGTATTTGCTTTTCTACCCTCAATATTGATTTGAGTATGTGCAATGTATTATTATTTATTTAACTTTATAGGTTGTTTTTTTTTTCTTTTCTTTTCTTTTCTCTGCCATCGTTTTCATCATCATCGCAATCATCGTTTCCTATTGTACACATTTTTTTCTTCTTTCTCTTCATTTCGCCGATTTTTTGTTGTTGTTGTTGCCTCTCTTTTCCTTTCACGAATTGTATTTTACTCTTTTATTGATACCGTTCACTTTACCGAAGAAACAAAAGAAAAGAAACTGTATGAAAGAAAATGGAAACGAATTGTTTTCTTTGGTGCACAAAGTAGCTGAGCAAACGAGAGAAGAGAAAAAAAAATAGCAAGCAGTCAACAAGATTGCCAGAACAAACATATAATTCCCATTCTTTTGACGTGGCATTCTTTTCTCGCTTTTTTTTATTTTCGCTTGCTGTTTTGCTCCAATTTTCTCTGTTAACCATATACTTGTGTGTGACTTATTGTTATTTTAACTCGTCGTTTTGATGCTGTTTTTTTTTTGAACAGAATATTTTCTATGCGCGCCGTTTACACGCATTTATAATAAACATATTTTGCAAACAATTGAATGTTTATAAACAAATCAAATTGTGTGAGAGGATGAGGGTATGACTGCAGATGACGTATCACACATGCACCCACTCTCGACCATAGCATAGGCACATTTATGATAACATGTTATTTACCCTCTTCTTTTCTGGTTTACATTTCAGTCATGCGTCAAGCACTGATGATGTTCAATTTGAATACAGTAAAATAAAACCATAATCTTTTAAAAAACAGAATGGAATATTCTTTTATTAATCAATTGAGATCAAGATATATGTAATGGTTCATAAAAGAAGCCAAAACAAAATCCAAGTGTATTATGTTCTACAGTTAAACAATTATTTTCTAGAAAGAAGCTACACTACCTTCACTTATTCAAAAAGTGCGCATAAGTAGCCTCAATTGTGGACATATGATTTACATTGTTATGCATGAGCCGTGGGAATCTGAACTGACTTTTCCTAACATTTCTGTGGAACGTAAGCGTTGAACTATTTCTACCACAATCAGACTTTAGTCAGGGTCTTAAACTCTGGTCGAAATCCACGGACTCTACCCACATCTGCCTTTTGTGTATTTTCAACAATTGAATGCCGATCGTCCAAATGTTTACTCAAAAATTCATGCAAATTCATTTTCACAACAATCAAATTGGATTGTTCCTCTGAAATATTTGTTTACATCCATTTCAAAAACAAAGCTCAGTTCAATTTAAGGCTGCGTACAATTAATCGATCATAAATACATAACAGTTCATCAGACAACTGCACGTTTCACAGCATGCAAACTCAAACGTACATATCACATATACAAAAACAATGAAAAAGAATTTGTCCATTTGTTGCTCTCATCAGTCTCTTCAGAGACTGTTTTAGTCTGAGGCGTTTGCCTTAAATGAAACACGAAATAAGCATAACGCATGAATAATGAATCAGGTGTATTAAGAACAGCTATCAATTATTCGCTTGTCTTACACTCGTTCATCATGAACAATTTGGGCTGATGCACAATTTACAACTGTGCAAATACCATCAAAATGATGCCATCGTAATGCGTTTATTTTGTTTATTTAATCTGTGAATCATTCACTTGGTTGAGAAGGTTGGCAATGTTTTTTTTTTTTTTGCTTAATGTCATCACATTAATGCACCGTGTCATCGTCGATACCCCAAAAGATATTTTCATGCAAGAACAACAAAAAATGAACGCAATAAAATATAATAAAATTGAATATAATAACAAAAAAAAAATTCATCTTCATGTGTACATGCGAGATAGAGTAGGATGGGGTGGGACGAGTGTAGCATGGAGTACAGCAACAACAAATAAGGAATCTCGTCAGTATCACATAATAGACTCGATAAATTAACGGAAACAAGAACTGAAAATAGACAAGAAAATATAAATACTTTGAAAAGTTGATGCTTAAGTAGATGGCAAATCCACTTCGATTTTTTATCCGAACAGAATAATTCAACATTGTATATATACTGATTTATATATGTATATTTATTATACATGTAGTGGCTACATAAAGTGTGTGTGTGTGTGTGTTTATATTTATTTATTTTGTAGCTACATCTTTCGAGAGATGTTATGGCCGCGTGTACGCGCTTCGCCTCTCTTCGTTTTTCACTCAACAAGCAATATTTGCAATAAAAATTTCATCTATAATATATGTTTATTAGATTCCCTCTGTTCAGTTGGGTTCGATTCTGTTATATTCAGAAGCCGCGCGCATAATGGCCCATTCCTTGCTCTAGATATTGCATTATATACATATACACACACAAATACACACACACACACACACTATACGAAAAAAAAGCCAATCATAAAATCATAAATCATCGTATCAATCAAGTGAAGAGTTTACATTCGATGTTGGAAAACGGAAAATAAATATGAAATACTTTTGCTCAGGTACAAAAATACGAATGAGTCGTTAAGCAAAGAGCCAAAGAGATAGTCAAAATGAGAATAACAAGAAAGTAACATGGATTAAATAAATAAACACGAGAGAGAGAGAGAGAGAGAGAGAGAGAGCCAAATACACGGAAAAGCATGTTCATGTGAAGGAAATGACGAGACTACGATGACGTTCATTCAGCCGAAGAGGCGACCAGTGCCTCGCAAACCGAGAATAAATCTAAATTTTGATCGAAAGCTACTTTTCAACATGCTAATAATAATTTGTATACGAATAATGAGGTCATGTACTTTTACACTGGCATTGGTTCCAGTACTCGTATTTAGTACACTAGAGCCGAAAACAACACGGCAACATACATGTTCGACGCCCGAAAATTGCGCCTCCCCACGAATTAATATTCGAAATGCTTTGGAAGTGAATAAAAGAGCGAATCCTACCCATTTCATAGTCGAATGGGCCTCATCATTTGCCAGTAAGTCAGTCAGTCAGTCAGTGTATTTAGTATGCAACGGGATAGCTGCCGCCACCGCGGCGCTTTCGCACCCGCTTCGTACATACGATTATTTATCACGCGATGCTACGAAATCTAATGCACTCTCACTGGGCCTGTGTGTATGTGTGTGCGTTTGTGTGTCGGCGTCGTCGTTGTTCGTATTCTTGTAGCTTTATTTTATGCATTTACATGATTTTCTCATCACTCAGTTTATCACATCCAAATGAAAGTAAATTATCGTATCGAAGACAACATCCTTTTTCGATTTCAGCATCCGTCAAGCAGCAAATACGCATACACAATAAACCTCTAATGCAAAGCAAATTACACAACAAACGAAATGAAAAGCAGCAACCAAGAGTGGGAAATCGTGCAAAAGACGATGAGAAAGAGAGAAAAACAAGAGAAATAGAGAGAGAAAAAGAGAAGGAGATTGAAGCGCATTGCCGCGGCCAAAGCCACTTCAACTAGAAAAAGAAAACGAACTGGCTACGGAATCGAAGCAATACGAAAAGTGAAAAGTGAAGAGCAAAGAAACAAACACTCAACATCTCAAGATACAATTCCTTTTTTTTGCTTTACGCACCAAACTCTCGGGGCATATTTCACATTCAAAAGAAATTAAGAAAATTGTGTGTATCAAGTGGCGATTCTTTCGTCGCTCTTCGTTTATTTTTAGGGTTATTATTCATACTCTTTTTTTTGATTTCATATATACATAAATATGTTTTTTTTTGTGTATATATTATGCATTCACTTGCTAGCGTCCGTTTTTTGGTTTATATAAATCAACAAAAAAAAGAACGATTTTTTTTATCGCTTTGGTGTGTTGGGCTGATATGCTAAAAAGAGAGAGAGAGAAAAAAAAAGAAGAGGAGGGGAGTAGCAACAGTTCGGCAACAACGAGCGTAATCCTTTCATCGAAAGACGTTCCAATGTAAAGTCACTCGTATCGTCACCAATTTGATGTGCGGTGTGTCACAATGGCAACAAATCCAACCAACATCGACAATCTACATGTACACTAATGTATATTCCGCATTTATTTTCTCTGCTCCTCAATAAATCACTTGGTTCGCCCAGAATTGGACATATTGCTTTGGACATAAACAATACGAAAATGTGCTCAAGCACTAAAGAAGTCAAAGACTCTGTTTTTGCCCTTTTTCTATGTCGAAGAGTTTATACATGATGGAAAGCGTGAATGGATTTACTTGAATTTGTCGGTCAGTTGTTGGGTGTTGGGTAGCTCTATACTTGATGCCTAAATATAAATAAAAAAAAAGAAGAACGGATATAGTCCGGAGCGCAATGGAACAGTGGGAATGCAAAACGATGAAGCAAATCGAATTGACACGAAATAAAGAGAAAAAACAACAACAACAACAACAACAACATTCAATTCGAATATTGATTTCACTTGCTGGGCATGAAATAGCGTTTGAATTTTAAAATGCATATTAAAAGTGAGCCGAAACAAGAGGAGCGCGTGCCATTGTGCACACAAATTTCGAAAGAAAAGTATTCATTAAACGTTGAATCAAAATCAACAATCAACACTCACGAGCTGCTGAGCGTTGGTGGTACTTTGTTCAGCGTTGAGCGTGATAAATTCGTTTGATGTGCATAATGATGCGGAAAATCCTAATTAAATGTTTATGTTCACCAATAATGGAGTAAATTCTGTGGCAATATGCAAATTACAATCGATACGTGTGTGCGCACACAAACACACACACACACACAATATCCCTTTGCCATCCAGCAGTGAATATGGCTGCATGAAAATGGTAGATGGAGAAAAGGTTTGGCATTTGCCACTATGCGAACTTTGATTGGAATGAAGTGTTTGATTAAAAACATTCTTACACAACCATTTGCCCAAGCAATACAGCCAGATGACATAATCCTCAATGAATCTATTCGATAGCGTTATGACAAACCAAATGCCCTTTTTTTATTTTAGCTCGTATATTCCCAAGAGTGAACGCCAACACAAATAGCGATAGCGACAATGGTTGCTTTCATGTTACTCTACAAAAGTGATCCCTTATTCCCATTTTAAAATATACATGTCTGCATGCTGACAGTGTCACAGTTAACGGCATCTGACGGTATTCTATACAGTCTCATTATGCTGTGGTGCCGATAAAATTAACTTTAATCGATACAAATGGTTGGACAATGTGATTGTGTTTTTTTAGCTGTACTGCTAGCTGTTCAATGCAAAAATCAAATTTAAATCAAATGAAACCAAGGCAGCCATTTATTTGGAGTCTCTATGTAAGGATTCGATTCCATGCAAATGGAAATTCATATATTGGTTTTTAATCTTACCGACTCTAAAATACGCTATCAATAACATTCGCTCCATTACAATCATTCTCACCAAATCAAACATTTCTACATTTTACTTCATTTATGTTAATTTGATTTTGTGTTCAAAAACAAAAACAACAAGCAATCTTTAAATGGTTATTTGTTTTTGGCACTTTTCCATTTCATGCCACTGACCCATCCTCCGACAAGTAAAAAAAATGTCTAGATAGATTTAATAAAGTTTAACCACTAACTGAATTAATGTTTTGAACTCTTCCCCCTTGCGATAAATATTTTAACGAAAGCCAAATACTTTTTTAAACCACCATTTTAAATAACCTCTTTAATCATATCAAAGTCAAATTGGAAATATTTGCTGACATATGACGGGCCTGGCGGAATAATGTAACACAGAAAAAGTCCGCGAAAAAATGTTGTTATTCAGTGTATTTGATGTATACATTATTCCACCAAGCCCGTCCGTATTGATTTCGGTTTTTTTTTTTGTTGTTGTTGTCTTTTAAATCTATTTGATACCCATCCATAGCAATAGGTCTTCTTTTGGAAACGATATAAATTTGCATCATAAAAAACATCAATAGCAATGTGAATGGCACATCACCATCGTATCCAATATGATAAGTTATGGAATTTGATAAATACATAAAAATTCTTGAATAGCGACAAATCAAAATTGATACTTTTCGCTTTATAAATGGTCTTTGAACGAGTAAAATGTTATTGTGAATGATGATTTCCATACGAGGAAAAACATCGACCAGTGCACAGCCACACAGACACACGCATACAGACACAAACAATAACGAGGGTAATGAAAAAACCAAATTCTGTGAGCCAAAAGAAAAACCTAATTACTCACTATTCAACAGTATAATTTTGATATTTATATATGTTATATTGAAGTTGGGATAGAAACCTTTGAACTTTCTCGAATAGATTGAAATAATAAAAAAACAGACTCGTTTGCCACATTACTCATTGTCGATGTCAACATCGATAAAAATTTGTGCAGTTTTTTTTTGTGTGGCTCTTACTGAACATTCGTTATACAATAATATAATTTTCAAATGAATACATCAAAAATGATTGGTTCAATTATTTTCGATCTCGCGGCGCTATTCTCATACTATTCGTTTTATGAATTTGTATATGACAAAAAAAAACCGTCACATTAAAAGCCATAAAAGCGTTTCAAAGATTATTTCAATGTTTCAAAATCAAATATAAAACGAAAAAGGATCAATGAAAATAACATCCGTAATATTGTAAAGCCATACAAATGACACTAATAAATATGCGTTTTGTTCGATTGATTTCAATCATTATGACATTTTGAGCTGGTGCTCTTTTGTGCTTGTGTGTGTGTGTATATGTATTATGTGCTCAATAGTAATAAAGTTACCTAATTGCTGTTTGAAATTTAAGTTGATTTCCGATTTTATGATTGCGTAATAATTTAGAGGCATTCATTTAAAATGTTGCTGGATCATGAAACATTTTTTTGTTTGTTTAATGGCATTCAAAATGTTTAAAGTCACGAGAAGAATTGTTCTCGAGGATGGTGCCAACATTTCGTATAATTTTCCGCACGTATTAGCTCTGAAGCATCAGTGAAACTAAATTGTCCATACACACGAATGTTACACGTGTTTCATCAAATGCTCAGATATCTAAACATGTTCATATATCACGTACAAATTCATTGAATTCATTCAATGTGATGCACAAGGGAATTTTGCCGAAAGCAAAATGCACAGCTGAAACTATTTGAGCTGCCATTTTGATTTTAATATCTCAATAAAAGTACATTGAAATAATGTAGCTTGCTTTTTTTGGTTGGAATTTGTTTTCATACGATACGCAAGCTCATTGACAGTCAACATCAATATCAAAACAGAGGTTGAATACGTACACTGACAGCGGTGTGAAGAATTAAATGCGACAAAAATGTTGTGAAAATAATTGTAAAAGGCAAAAACTAATACCTGCTGCTATGTGCGAACACCGACATACAACCAGCACGTAAACTGGATCAAGCAATCACGAATGCTTGAATCCGTAAGCAACAGCAGCGGTAAATAATATTAAATCTGGTGATAGAGAGCCTCCCAAGAAAGAATAACAATGTGTCTAAAGTAAAATAACCCAAAGCATTGCTTAACTGTTGCTGAATGACATCTGAAAAGTAAATGGACAAATTTAATAATAACAAGTTAAGTGTGTTTATATGGGTGACGATGCGAAGAGCCATCAAATTATAATGATCTTATCTGTAATTTGTCTTGAGATTTTTCTCCTTCATCAACAATCGATAAAATGAAACAGCAAAGCGCAATGAAAACAGCTCCCAGTTTGCATTGAAAGCTGTGCAAACGAACGACTGAACAAACGGATACATTTGATACGGATACGTCGATACCGCCACAGGTCAAAGGAGCACAAGGGGGAGCCAATGGCTGTGTTGAAAACCAACAAATAGCAATCGAATCGAAAAATAATAATTAAATACGAGATGCCAAAATGATGCGAAAACGTCAATGCAATTGAAAATACTGTTCGATGTTCATCTTCGATTTTGCTTCATTAATATTGCATTGCAATATCGAATTCGAATACCAGAGTAAACACAATACCCTCTTGGTGCACAATCAACGAGAGAGAAAGAGCGAGCGAAAGAGAGAGAGTGAGAGACTTTGGTATATACGGTGCTGCAGCACAAAAGCACATTGGACATTGACTGATTGTCATTGCAGAGATTTATTTGTATCCAAGAGAACCTTATCCTCGAAAAATGTTTGTATCATTTCATCGATATTTCACATTCTTCGCAATTGAATTTTCGTTATGTTCGTTGGATCAATTAAAAAAAATTTAACAATAACAAAATACCCTTGCTAATTGACAGTAGTATTACGATTTAAACGATGTATACAATTCTTAAGTGCGATAGACGCAATGCTGTTTTGTTCCGCTCATTGTCACTATGGCCTTTTTCCTATCTCCCCTGTCTTTGTATTATGTTATTATTCTCTCTTCTTGGTTCTTATGTAAATCAAATAGGCGTATCGAATTCAAACATGATAATCATCTACACGGTTCGCATCCCCGAATAAAATCGATGCACGAAAAAATCACATAAATTAATTACATTTGTTTGTATTCAACGAACCACTCGCGCTCTCTCTCTCTCTCTCTCTCTCTCTCAGCTTCTGGTACCTGCGCTAAATTGGTTTGGGGCAAAGCATCGATGGCAATTTACAGACTAAAGCATATTAATTCCAGTAGCCCGAGCCAAATAAATGTTAAATAAATGTTATCAACAATGCTTTTGATTCAGTTGAACGCCATCGAAATTATATTTAACCAGTAACAGTAAAATAGTAACTTCGACCAATGACAGATCCTTTGGCAAAATGGGAAAAATGACACTTTCTCGTCGTGCTCTCTCGTTTCATGATGGGCACATCGTTTCTTGATTGATATTCATGTTAACATAAAGGTCAATAATCAGTTTGTAATTCCATTCGTTGACAGTTTATCGGAATTTTCGACAGAAATCGTTTAAGTTGTCGAACATTTTGTCAGTCATTTCGATACGATCGAGAAATTTCGATTTTTTTTTTCACTCTTCTGTACGAATTATGTGTCGCAATGGTTGCATTTAACCGTTGCACCTAGCACTATGTTACTATTATTTCTATAGAAATAATGTTTCATTGTCAATTCAGTTGGTTCAAATTCAAACGTGTTTGGACAAGTGTCCGGTTGTTTTTATGAACACTATTCAGTGTATACTGTTTTACAATTAAAATTGGGTCAAAGTGCTGTCATTAATTTGAAAGAGAGAGAGAGAGAGAGAGAGAGAAAGAACATGAAAATCGGGGAATTCAACTTGAGAACAAGCTCGATATGACATATAAAGCCCGAACTGTATTCATTTATTCAACATTTTCAGACAGTTTGTTAATGCAGCATGCAAACGGCTTTGAATCAAGTTATACTGACATTTATCCAAGTATCGTCTGTGTATTGAAAAAAAAATCGCATTAATTCATTAATTCATGAACAAAATTTCATGTTCACTGAATTGTCCATTTGGTGGTTCAGCAATTGAGCTAAACAATTTCAAATGAAAAAGATGATGATTGGTCAAGTGCTTCAATTGAAGGAAAAATAAGTATCGTTCGATTCGGTAAAACCGGTATTGTTGTGAGGTTTTTTTTTCTCTCGTATCAGTATAATTTGGAAGCTTAGAAAATGGCGGCGAATAAGTTGAAGTAATTATTTTGACACAAATATGCTGTTAATGCATGCTGATTTATTAGTTGTTGTTGTTTCTTGCCATTCAAATGCCATTGCTTTCATGCGACTGTATCAACGTTACACACCGCAGGAGAACGTTCATAGAACTCGCATATTAAATTTGAGAAATGAGTATAAACGATGGACGCGTACATCAATGTTTGTATCGAATCAAAATTGAATAAAATGTTGTTTTGTTTTTGAGTCGTTTCAGAAATTTCCTTCAAACAAATAAATCGAACACACAACATACAAGTAAGTTATTGGGAGCGGCGAATAGTTACAGCTGTACAACGTAAACAATAATAATAACATAGAACATTTAGTTCCATGGACAACCGATACACCAAATTTTTGGCGCGCTTCAATCAATGCATCTCACGTCTGGCTGCCTTTGCAATATTATGCTTGACATTTGATGCGAGCCCACCCAAAATTGGCGAACACTGGAGCTTAGTTAGAGAGCGGGAGCCCAACCGATTTAACAAAATGACAGGCTAAATTTTGTCGCAAGCTCATTGAAACTGACTAATCGAAAAACACTGCGAGTGTAGCCAATGGCTCGAATCTCGGATGCGTGTGTATAATATTACATGGACGTATTGACATAATTATACGATGTGCTTGTAGTTCGTTTTTTTTTCTCTCTCTCGTCGCGTTAACTTGTAGCTGTTTCTAAAATGAAATACGTGCATGTTTCCACGGAACCAACGTTATAGAGAGCGATTGAGAATCTGGATTTGATGCTAAGCCAGAGGTGTCAGCAAAGACATCCAACATCGCATTTCTGGGCAGAAAGCGCGAAATTTGTTAATTGTTTGTCGTGTAGACTGTCACCTCTGCGTCGACCATATCAGAGGGTATTAACGTTGAATTCCAGCCAGTACTCGTGTAATAATAAGTTCACTTTAAGCAAGTGGGTGGATGAATGGTTTCACATCTCACAGTTCACAGCTCACAGTTACTTCTTCAGATTCCAATTCCAATTTCTCCTTCTCTTGCTCTCTCTCTCTCTCTCTCTCTCTCTCACTCGCTCACTCACTCGCTCGCTCTTCATTCTTGCTTTACTTGTCTTGCCTGCGTTTATTTTTCCGCTTGCACGTTCCCTTGTTCTTTTATGGTTCGGGTGTGTTGTTTCTGTTTTCGTTCATTTTACTATGTACGCAAACACACACACAAACACTTTCTTCACTATTCAATATTCTATGCCAATGACATGCACAAAATTGAAATGACAGAAAAGATACTGAGAGCGCGCGACGAGCGCGCTCGCATTCAAAATGGGATTGGTGAATGGTGGTACAACTGAGACATGAGATGTGTTCGAGAGCAAGATGGCCAGTGCATACAGTGCTGAATGAAACAAAAATGATTATGTCGCCAACAAGATTAGTCAGTCAGCCGTGTTCGGTGGGGGGTTCCAATAAAAATAAATTGCCTTCGCAACAGAAATAGTTGCTGATTTCGATCCAAGGCGACGGCTATATATAAATGTTTGGCACCGAACATATCGAATCGCACCAAATCTTCATTGAATTTAGTTGAAAATTGAACGATTTTTTTTTTTGTATTGGCACGATAAAATAATGAGAAAATGTATTATATTCACAGTTTGAAATTTATATGTAGACAATTTAGCCGAAAATGTTGAAAATTGAGCAAATTTTCATTTCAAAACGCATCAAAATCCAGTGTTGCATAGGAAAACAAATATATAGTAAGAATGGCATATTTAAGGTATCATTATTCTTTATGAAACGTGTAGTTTTGTAATTGGTCGGTTGCGTTTAGTTCAATGGTCAAATTGTTAATGCCATTTTCATTTGGCAGTCATTATGTTGTCAATGTATATTGACAGTTATAGATTTTAATGTTATGCACATGAATTTATGTGTTTGTATTGGATTTCTTTGCGTTGGCATTCTTTCGATGACTTTGTTTGCTGTGTGTATATCGTATCCATCCCATTCGGCAAGTGCCCATAGCAATTGGAGTGAACATTATACGCGTGGAAAAACTAATGGCATATAATGCGCGGCTCCACGTAGCTAAGCAAATGCTTATAATTGGAATGATCGGTCGCTACGCCGATGATTGCAAATATTCTTTGCGCTAGTAATGCTATTACAGAACAATATAATACTCACACACATACACAAACTAATTTTTGTAGCTGTTTACTTTCCATAGCTAAAGTGAAGTCTCGTCTTGAAGCATTCCCATGTTTACAAAAACAAAGTGTGTGCGTACTTTTTTCTTTATATTTACATAATGACGTTTTTCGTTTCCAATGTTGGGTGTGTTGTGCACCAAAGTGCTCGCATATTCCATTCTATTGGCCACGTTCCCTTCAATTTTCATGGCGTGAACTGTTGTAGCCGCTATGGACATTGTACACATATTTCATTTTTATTCTGAAAGCAAAACCTAAAACCCATTGTTTTTATTTACACACTCTTATTGTAGCGATACAATATGAGCGTGAAATTGTTGGTAAAGACCTAGATATCGATTGGTGATAAGCAAAAGGGAATTTGTTTGAATTGTCCGTTTTGGTATCAGTGCAAAGAACAGAATACATTGAAATGGAACGAGTTGAATTGTTTCAATATGCTGCTTAATTATTGCACCACATAAAATACGGAAAATGTTTTACGTTTTGAACCGAATACTTGTCTATCTTTGCATCGCTTACTTTTTTGTTGTTCATCGTTTGTCTGGTCCAATTCCATGATTCCTGCACATAAAATAGTATTGTATGTCGTAACATTGAATGCCGATAATGTGTAGTCTGCTGGCCATAGTTTTCATAGCTTTTGACGCATGATGATATACACATGAGATAATCCGAAGAGTCGAGCTATTCTATAAATGTTAAATATAAATATTACGAAGACTTTATAAACGTGAACTGTTTTGATAAAATGTATCAGGTTTAATGTGTATTTATTGTGTCAATCAATTCTTTTTTTTACATGGATTTCAAATGCGCTAGTTTCCAAATGTTGCCCAATTGGGCAGACCCAATTCAATTTAAGTGGTTTCAATTTTGAAAGTTTAGTTTCGTCAAAAGCCCCCCCCCCCCGCATTACTTGAACTATGCGTTCAGAATATCCGGATGAACCATTGATACTCTCATTCGCACAAACTCACAAAAGTATATTCATTAATGATAACAGCTAAGCCTGCTTTATTCTCTTCCTCCCTCATTTGCCAACGTGGTGCAATTTGGTCGTGGTTACCGATGAAAACGGACCAAAACAATCGCACCAACAATAACAACAACTCATTAATTGATTTATGAGCAAAATTTATTGCTTATTACGCTTCAGTTGTGCAAATACAAGACAAACATTTCCTTCATTCTTCAGCCAATCGTATTGGCGACATCTTTTGCAAGTGATACACATGCTCAAACGCACACACACATACACATACACATACACATACCCATAAACTTGAGCTGAAGAATATTCTCGATTAGCTGTAATCGAATGAGCATATAAACGAAAAAGAAAAATTGAATTTAACTGTTTTATATCTAGTTCACACCTAGTTTTTGTCCTCTGCTTTTTTCCCGTTCGTTGGCTCGGCTTGAACGCTTTTGCGCGCACAAAACACACACACACACACACTTCTTAAGTTCATCTAGCGATTGTTGACACCATTGTTGGTACGAGGGGGAACCGGGTAATATCACTACGATATCAAATATGATCAGTTTAGATAGATTAAATGACGAATACAAAAACATCAGTCATTTTATAACACAAGTATCGGCTATCGTAATCGAACCGTAGGCATTTCTCATGTCATGCGGCCGGGGTGGCTTTAGTAAAAAAAAAACCAACCAAATGTTTGCACTAGTAATGAATGGAGTGGAAGCGGATCGTACCATAAAAACACCGGAATCTAATAACTTACCCTTACGTACATGCAAAATATGTCCCAGAGAATAATTGAGAAATTGAGAATTTCCGAGGCAAGCGCCCACGGAATGAACGATGTGGTTTCAATGACATACACAGAACAATGAAAACGCAATCATACACACTCACACAGTCTTGCCATTCATTTGGGGGTGAGATGAACAGTGAACACACTCACACACACTAAAAGTAATAACAACAACACACGGTGGGCTCGCTCACTATCGAACGCCTCGATACCATTCCCATTTTCGTTGTCTAGCAAAGTTCCTGCACACTTCACAGTTCAATCAAACACAAACTATCCAATTACCAATTTTCATAGAAAATCATTCAAACGCACAATAAATGACACAAATACGATGCGAAGCAGCAACAGTTTGTCATCCAAGCGAAATGGATATTTATCTTTGGCGATGACGCACAGAAGGGCGCATCCACCAATCATTCGATAAATCGAAATCGAAACAACAACAACAAATACTTTAAATGACAAACGAATGAAATGAAGGCAGAAAAAATGTGGCACACACACACACACACACACACACACACACACACACACACACACACACACACACTTGAATACATACAAATCTATGAAAATGTCTAATTTGAAAGCGGATGCCATCGTTACGATGACTACAAATTTTTATACAACAAAAAAAATATTGCAAAATTTACTATGGCAAAAGTATCATTTGTTTGACTCATACTTATGTGATTTCGTTTCTATTTTTTGCAGATTTTTCTACTTGTATCACTTTTCCTTTTATGCGTATCACTACCGATTCAATGGGCAATACAGCAGTTTGGCTCTGACAACATCGTGGCTTTTTATTCAGGTAAAATCTTCATCCTCTTAGTATCAACTCAAGAAAAAAAAACAAACAAACAAACAAAAAATTCAAAGTTTGACAACTCAATTCAATAATGTTGCTGATGATTAGATATTCCGCTTTTTGTCATTGCAAAGAATAGAGAAAAAGAAATGATCACGTGCAATTGAGTGGACGGTTGCAACAATCCTTCGTTTTTTTTTTAAATTTTGCCAGAAGATTTTTCGATGAATTAACCTCTTTCTTTTAGAGCATAATTGCTCAGTTCGAAAAAAGGACTAAAATCACAAAAATCTCTAAGAATATTGTCGATATATTGCAATTGAACTGAATGCAGAGCCATTCTACTTTGGTTTAGAAAAATGTAGCCAACAATGTAAATGGCAGGTAAAAGGGGAAAAAGAAGAACGGATAAAGAGAGATAGATTCGTAAGAAGAATAGGGAATGTATTTTCCCTTTGTGAGTAAATGAATGAATAATTTGAGCATAAATAACAACAAAACAAAACATTTTTCAATCGCATTTTTTGTTGTTGTTGTTGTTGTTGTTGAGCGTTATGTTCGTTTCTGCGCAAAAAACTTTAACATTTGCAGCTGAAATTGTTCATCGCTGCCTCGATAACGATACGAAACTGTGAACAATACAAATACTTTCAGCCAATCGGATTTGACATGTTGAAAGTACATGCGAGTAAACGAATCACGTGGATCGTCTCTTTGAAAAATTTCACGTGTGCTCTATAATTAATTCACGTGACCTAGCAACAATTGGAGAATTTCAACGCTACACAGCGAGATTTGATTACGTGTACGATCGAGAAAGTGCTTCGTTTATCCGAGCAGGAAAGCTGTCCAGCCATTTTTCCACACAAAGAATGGCACACCGAACATTGCTACTGCTGCTGCTGCTGCTGCTGTGACAAAGGGAATTGTATTTCAATTTTCTCGCTGCAATAGCTATCGATAACGATGTACAACTACTGTTCTATAGGGTATAACATTAAAATACGTTAGATACGCTCCAAGTCACCCACAACAGTTATGAAAGCAGTTTGAGTTTTGTAAACAGGCAACCGTTATGCCGTTCACGTGGCATATTTATTAAATAATGAGTATCTACATTTTGTTGGCACTTTCGCAAACTTGAATTGCAAGCCATTTGTTTGAGATGTTGACGTCATCGTCAAAAACAAAAGGAAAACAGTAACGAATGCACATCTAATGTTTGGAAGATTATTACTAAAAGTTCAATTGCAGCAGCCATGTCTTATCACATGATAGAGATGGCCGTTGGGCAGACAAATTGTAATTTATTGATAAAGAAATTGCTTCCGTCCACAAAATTCCATTTTCTTAACTCATTCAAATTATCATTCATTTTATGAAAGAAAAAAAAAAAAAAACAAAAAATTAACAAGTTGTTTTAATTGTGAAATTGTCTTGTCGTTTTGCTTCTTTTTCAATTTCCATCATCTAGCACTCGATGATTTATTTCTTCCATCACTACGAATTGCCGGTGATTATTCAACAGGCTCAAGTGCAGCAAATACTTCGACTTCGTACACGTCAACGGCATCAACAGCAGAATGGAAATGGAGGGCACGGTGCACCAAATAACGCAACGAACATGCGAAATGGTTCGAATGCAGCCAATCAAGCGAATAACAATGCGATGGGAAACAATCAAATGAACAATAATGGCAACAATCCCAATAACAATAACCATCGAAATGGCAATTTATTCGCAAGTATTTCATTGATTTTGAATGTGCAAATGCTTTCCGCGCTGTTCAACCATATTTTGAATGCATTTGGAGCGCTCCAAGGTCGGCTGACCGGTGATGTATTCGGGACGGCCGCATTTTTCAACAACAATAATGACAACAGCTTAAACAATAACAATAATAATCCAACAGCAAATATTACACGCTTACGCATTAACCTGAGCCGATTGCGACGTATTAATTTGGCTGGCATTCAAATTAATCCGATACAAATTAATCCGGCCGAAGGCACCGAAAATGCTGACCGGCTGGGTAGAAACGAAATTGCCGGTGGTGAATCAGCTGCTGTTGATGGTGAAATTGGTGCCGTTGAAACATCATCAAACCATAGCAACGCAAGTAGCCAGCATACAGCAACCGAAAATGACCGTCGGCCCATCGTTAATGAGTCGGATTTCAATTTTCAACATGAATTTGGCAACGAAATAAAAACAAATGTGAATGTTCAACAGCAAACATTTGAGACAGTCAACGTTGACGATACTGACTTTGATATTATTGATGCAAATGATGAAATTGAGATCAAACAAAATGATGCAGTGACCGACGATAAAATGATTACATTAAATGATCGCAATGAGTTTGAAAGCACCGAAATTGTAACAGAAATGGCCGAAAGCACATTGAATGACATTTCAAATGAAAAACCATTTTATGGCGATGATGATCGATACGATGACATCCAAGTCCAAGCCATCTCAAGCTCATCAAATTCCAAGAATGAATCGTGCAATACAGCGAAAAACATCGATAAAAATCACGTATTTCCAGAAGCGCAGTACATAGATAATGTATTGAATTCAGGGAATTCAGGGGATTTGCATACTGAACGTGATGAATGGCGATCACAGCAAACCAGTGGCACTCGGTCACAGCAAATCGAATCGCACAGTCAAATAAAGTCTTTCGAACGCTTTCAAGACATACGCAATAGATGGATACAGGGTGATAACGATGATCATAGTTTAGATAACACAAATATTGGCATTTGTACAGAATTAGATGGTACACAGAATGGCTTATCAATGGCAACGTCTAATCCAAATGAAACATGTGCATCGATGGGCCAAAATGTGGAGGCAATTTACACACCAAATGCCAACCTAACATTGAATTTAAATTCGGCTGAAGCAACCAATCTAACACCAGCAGCTGCAGCCACAGCAAACAGCAATGACGAACAAAGAATCGAATCTAACCTGAAGATAGATGAATGAAGCGTCCACAGAATTACACTTTCAGAATAGGAGCATCAACTGATGAAACAAAACAACAATAACAAAATCACCAACGCCGGAAAAAAGTTTCTTTGTTAGGAATCATTTCATGGTTTTTTTTTTTGGTGTTTAACTTGAGCCACATTTGTTAGCACTTCAGGTTTCAATCAATATCAATTTCTGGATTCGATGTAAGTCATTCGAATCGTAAAGCGATTCAGTTTTGCGTTTCTATTTTCATATTGTTGTTAAGAATTTCAAGCGATTGGTAATAAGAGTATGTGTAAAAAATATATTTATTACGACAAAAAAAAAAGAAAAAAAGAAACACACACACACACAAGAGAATACGATGTAATCTGTATAATTTATTAATTTTTTCTTTTGTAAAAAAAAAAAACAATTTATTTGCTAGCCTACCTAGAAAAGTAATTTAACACACGAACTGTTTTCTAAAGCAAACGTAAGTAAAAATGTTGGTCGATGAAATACCAAAAAGCAAAAAAAAAGAAGAACAAGAATCATTACAATTGAATAGGCATGTGTTGTTTTTGGCCTACTTTCAAAATGTTTTACGGTGTATACAAGAACCATGGATGTTGAGGAACAAAACAAATTGTGTGTCGATTGCCTTAAAATTCGATTTGAGGATCGAATCATCTCTGAGAACGTAAGATTCTTGAAACTTTGATGTATGAATTATTAAAATAAAATTTCGTTTTTCACAATTAAGTAAAACAAACAATTGCGATTGCAAACCAATTACCTAAGCACCACATACCTTTGAATAAATATGTGAAACTAATATTGACTATTAAAGGAATCTTTGATCTTCTGTCTTTTTTATGAAAATTCACACTTTGAATTAATAAAAAACCCAGTTACTGGAGTTTGAAACATGTCTTATGGAAATTGAAAATTTGTTTTATTATTGTTGTTTTTTTTTGAGCAAAACACCGAAAGTCACGAACCAATTAATGAATTAATTTGGATATTTTTGAAAAATGTCAAACCTGAATTTGCTATGAACTTCAATCCATTGAGCCAAACAGATCACCTATTTACCTAAATGCTTGCGTTACAGCTAACAACTATATGTTAAGGTAAGTATTATTCAGTGTCACACCCACATTTACATCCACATTCATATTTTATGTTGATAATTGATTTATGCGATGATAAAATTTGATTTGATCTATTCGATTGCTGTTTCAATTGAATTATGACTGTAACATGTATCCAAACGGTATTTAAATGATGGATATGTTTAGAGAAAAAAAAATGGAAGAAAAATACACGAACACTAGCATTCCGAACAATATGAAGCATGCGAGCCGTGTCAATGTCACATAATTTTAGTGTGCAATATGTAGCAATTAGATGGAAACCAACACTCGTGAAATATGTGGCAAACAATTTTGCGAGGAAATATTTTATCAGTCATTTGTATACGAAAATGCGATGCAATAACAATACCAGAGTGCCAGTGAAACCATAATTTAATGTTTCCCATTGAAATTTCCTTGTGTCGTTTTGCTGCATTCAATGCGGATGAAGATACTTGAATTGTTGTTCCGTTGCCATCATACGTGTGCGTGTGGGTTTTAAATGCGACCGAATAAAAAAGAAAACCAAACCCCAAACCCCAAACCCAATTCATTATTTTATCAAGGGGATCGTGTGTGTGTAAATGTGTATGTAAGTGTGTGTTTTACCTTCACCTTTGCCGTTTTCAAGAGATTTTGCCACATTTGTCCGGAATAATAACTGCAATAACGGTACGTAAAAGAAGTGCACTAGAGAAAACGGTTATGCACGACGTATACGATGGATAAATAGGAAAACGTATAAAAATTGGTTGATTTTTTTTTGCTTCGCGCATTTGGCGCTCTTAATGATAATTGATAATAATGGCTTTTTAAATGGGCTTGGTTTACAAGTACACTTGTTTCACATTGACTTTGGCATTGCTTGTGGTGCACATGATTCAATAGGCGATGAATATATGTGCTTTCGTGCGCACACGTATATCGATCCGATATTCTTCGTGAAAAATCGAAAACGTTAAAACTATAAACGACCCAAAAGTTAGAAAAACGAACGAAAAACGTGGCAAAAATACAGTTTAATAAAAAAACACACACCAAAACCAACACATACGCCAGAACATCGAATCCAAATGAAACGTTAAAAGATTTTTTTGTTTTTGTTACGATGACAAAGATGATTAGTATGAATGTGCCTTAATACACGAATCTGTATGCATGAATTGCACACTTAATCCCGATCAAGAGATCATTTCAGAAGCACGTAAAGCGTGCACAATGCAACGGTATTGTGTCTGTCTGTGCGGGTTTGCTAAGCTGAAAAACGATTTTATCGCTTCATGTGCTTCACGTTCGGATTAAAGTTCGATTTGTCTAGCGAAAGCAACTCGTTTCCGTGTATATTTATTTGCCAACCAATTTCAATCGTTTTACCTCGAGTACGCCAAACGCACTTCTAAAAAGTGATTGCAAACTATAACACACGAACCGGCAATCAGTTGGGGTGTGCGCAAAAATTTGTGCCACAAACCAATTTTGAAGACAACATAACACTAGAACAGCGATAAGCACGTAAGTTGGATTTAATTATACATCTTTTGAATCATACAGCGACGAATCGTCGACGACAACGGTCTCATTCTCATTGAGAATGTTAGATAATTTTATTTTTTTATTTCAATGTTTCAGGAAACGATAATATCGCTTAGAGAAGATTAGATGCCAGTAAAATAAGAAAAAAAACAACCACCGTCTCTATTCTATCAATTGTATGTTCAAATGTTCATACATATGTGATCCGTAGTCAGTGCCATAGATAGATTTGCTATTGATTTTGAATATTCTAATCACTATTCTAGAGGTTAAAGTCGATTTTTTGTGGGACATTAAATTCATTAAATAGCATTGGCCAATAAAATTCGGAATTTGTATGAATCAATTAAGAACGAATACTCTATGATATGATTCAATGTTCAAACTACTACAAAATATTCAAGATTAACAGATTAGCTAATTAAATTTTGCAGTGTTTTTTTGCGTATGAGATTTTATTAAATCAAATCTCACCAAAAGTTCAGTTAGAAACGTTGCCCCCTCTTTCGTTGCGTGCTTATTGTTAAAAGCATCATTTTTTTTAAACGAATTTTATGTGCTGTCATTTCAGTCGAGCTGCTGAAACGTAATTAGCTGAACGTGTGATACGAAATTTCCGTTGAATTTCGTTTAAGATGACAAAAATTATATCGTTTGTCGTATTGCTATCGTTAATGTTGGTTATAGTGATTGTTGAGTGTAAGATAATCTCTGAATAAAATTTCGTAGTTGTTCTTTGTACAAATTGGGATTTTGTGTTTCACCCTCAGTCGCTTTAGCCAATGATGATGAATCGAGACCTAATGAAGAATATATTAATGGTGGAAATGCATGTCAAACTACATGTGCCGGGCTGAAGCAACCGTGTTGTGTTAATTTTATAGTAGCTCCCAGTGCATACTATTGCCAAAAAGGCTTTGCTCGGAGAAATTGCGATCGAAAATGCATACGAATCAAATCCAAAGAGTGCCAAAAAGAGATATTACCCGAAGATCCAATCAATTGTGATGCAAATCCATCAGCCAATAGTTAGATATTTCCAAGAAAATACTTACGAAAAGACCAACAAATCAAATTGAATTAACCAACCAAAATTCTAAAATATATTCAATTCCAAAACCAATAATTAAATACAGTTTTGTTTCATACATTTTGTTGTAATATTATGTGTCAATGATAATTTTCAGATTTATTTGCCAATAGATGATCGATTGATTTTGGCTGTTGATTAAGCACAGGTGAAATGTCTGAATTTATCTGTCTGGTATAAAAGGATGTCTTAACTGTTGACTAAATAAATTCTTCTGTATGCAACAACTGCAGCTGAAGACAGACTTATCAACAATTTTCTTACTTTATTAGTTTTTCATTCTTAATTTCATGTGTATTTATACCTGCAATTCCACCCGTAGAATTTTCAACCATAATTTTTTTTTTCTTTGGATTTCATATTTTGACAAGTGAATTTAATACAGAATTTTACTGCAGATCTTGTTTCAGGGATATCATCATGATCGGCATCGAAGTCGGTCATAAAAAAAACGAACCTGATTTTATACACACCACCATGCATGGTGATGATGCATCATTTCAATTTTGTTATTCAATTCTGCTATGAATATATGCAATCAAGGAACAGTATGTGATAAAGTTAAATCATTCAAACTTTTGCCATGTATTCTCTTATTTTGTGTTTTCCAAAACAATTTGTAATGAAAAAAACAAAAGGCGTTCACAACTGCAGAAGTGCGACAAGAGACCACCTATGTAAAACAGGCTAAGTGTTAGAGAAACCATGCAATGTAACAAGCACACTGACAGCTGACATTGAGTCGGATTGAGTAAGAATGTAAAGAATAGCAATTTAGTTTGCCTGTGATAGTTAGATGGCGTGCGGAACACATACTTTATTGCTTTGTATTGCAGACCATTAAATGTGAACGCCATCCGGAAAAAAAATCCTCTGTCTAACATTTCATAATATTTGTTTGTACAAACTTAAATTGCCATTGTAGTAAAATAATTACAAATCTGTTGACGTGATCCAAAAATGCATGTTTATAGACCTGAGACGAAAGCACAAATGCTATGGCATTTGAAATGTATGCTTAAATGATGAAATTTGTTGTTTATTGGTGATATTCGTGAATATTGTGCGAATATTGGTCAGTTTAATGTTACATTTGTGGAATTGGCTTTATTATCTATTGACGCTATTTTTTGAAGTACCAAGCCCCTAGTTAAAAATCCAAATAGCTTTCTAGGTTAATTCAAATGATTGAAACGCATGAAAATTCAAAAATATGCATAAAATAGTATCAATCTTTCGACTTTTTCGGCTTAATTACATTAATAATGTAACATTATACATTGTATTTATGACTAGTATTCATTTGAATTTTCCAAATAATCTTTAAATTTATAAAATCCATGGTAGAGACGTTCTCGTACAAATGTTCAAATGACGACACCAGCGCTATGTATATTGCCTTTCTATAGAAAACATTCAGTTCGAGAGTACAACGATTTTCACGTTTCTCCCATGACAAAATCACTTACTGAAATAATTATGTTCACTCATTCGATTGTGTACATGTGCAGATTAAAGTTTACCAATTCATAGGTGGATTTGGTGAATGTGCCTCTCAAATAGTTAATGAGGTAGTGTATGTAAGCCTTAGATTATCGAAAAATGTAAGTGTTCTCATTAACCAAATGCAAGTACAAACACCCCAATTTGTTAATATGGTCGGCAAAAGATATTATCATTTCATCTTATAAACCAAATCCACCATGGAGAAGCGCACTGTAGGTGCAAATTCGTAAATGAATTGCTCTTATTATTACGTCTGGCATAGGTTTTCTTTCAGAAATCCTATTTTGGCTTCTTTTGTTTGTTTACAATAAATAATGTCAAAACGTGTTACTATTTTTTGGTAGGGTTCTCAATTTTCAAAAAGTTGTCTCGATTTAAACCGCAATGGTGTCAAAAAACTCTTAGATTTATGTTCTTTAACGTTTTCTCGATAATTCGAGCTTATTCGCCACAAAATACTCTTTTCCATTTTTTTTAAGCTGACTTTTTTGAGTGTAAATGCTCGTAACCATTACGCACTATTTACGTTCTTTCCGAAACGGCTATCGATATTCCCGTATACAACGAAAAATGATGACCCAACCAAAAAGGCCTATTCCCCATTTTTCACACACATTTTCTATTATATTCGCATGTTTATCGCTGAATTCATCTATGAAACAAAAATGCAGAGCTGTCGATTTGCGCTGTGCATAAAAACTATCTAAATTTCGTCGTGAAGACTTGAAATTTTCAGAGAAGTTGTATTTTTGGCTCTAATTTTCGGAACTACAGCAGACGCTCGGAAATTAGAACCAATTGGTTTTTCGGCTGGTTCTAATTTTCGAAAGGTTCTAATTTCGGAGCGTATTTTGAAAATCGATTTTTCATGTCAAAATGGAGAAAATCAACACATATATTGTCATATCAGTTGAAATATCTTTGGTTTTTATTGATATATGAATGGAATTTTATAATAGAATCAATAATCAAATGAGTTATTTGTCAGGTGACTTATTTTTCCGTCATGAAATCAGTTATTGAGCTTTGTTTTTTCGTTTTATTCAAATGAGAAACAACTATATCAGAGCGAACAGCCAGTAAATTAGACATATGTTTGGTTGAGAGTAGACATGTTTGTCCGCACCATTTGAGCAAATTGTTAACACTTTCAATCGCTGATGAATATGAAATCCGTGGCTCGTTGATCTCACCATTCATTTCGACGTCATTGTCCGAATCATCGACATCAGTTTCAATACCCGTATCATCAGAATCTTCTTCGAATATGTCATCATTCCATTCATCTATATCACCTGCTGCTATACTGTTGTTTGGAGCAATTTTCGATAAAAGCATTTGAGTTTGTTGGAGAATTTCCATGTAAATTTGAAAGTATTTCACCACATATCTTCAAGAAACGGATACCGAATCTGCGTTTGAATTTTCCAAACCAGCCATCACTTGCAACGAAATTATTTGATGTTTTTTCTGGGTACATCGATTCAAACAGTTGTTTAGCCTTCGCTTTCATTATTGGACCACTGATTGTACATTTTCTGTCGCGTTGCTTCAAAAACCATTCATATAATTGATTCTCCATCTCCGGATACTCGGACTTGTGCAATGTTTTTTTCTTGGCGAATTGGAATGTATTCGAAGTTGCAGCCACAATGTCTTCTCTTTGTGATTTGATGTACGATATAGAAGATTTGGAGACACCATAATCAATAGCTAAACGATTCGCTTTCACACCTTTATCAAGTTTTCCTAAAATATCTGTTTTTTGTTCTAACGTCAACGTTGTTTTTTTACGTTTTTTGTCATTATTTGCCGACATTTTTTGATGATAATATTAAAAATAAACAAAAAAAAACGAAAAAATCAAAATATAGCGCATTGAAACCAATTCCGTGAAGCACTTGTTCGAATACTAGCGACATTCGATATGACTGAGATTTCAATGGATACTCAGTTTAGTTTCCATTTATGCACAGCAAATAGAATAACAATGCATGAACACTGCTTGTGTTGCAACGGTAAATTCGCCGCTTCACTCTTCATGTCTTTAAATGTAAACAAATGAACTAGAATACTAAAAAATCGAATGCAAAACGGATTGTGGTGTTCTTTTTCGAGCGAATAAATGAAAGAAAAGAAGAAAAAAAAATCCGCTCGGAAATTAGAACTTTTTGGTTCTAATTTCAGAACGTACAATATATCGACGAAGCTGGTTCTAATTTCTGGACGGTTCTAATTTGTGAACGTTCTAATTTCCGAGCGTCTGCTGTACCACAAAAAATATGCATTACGGGGTTTTGGATAGCTTAGTTACAGCAAATACACTTTAAACAGAAAACCGTAATTAAACGTGTATTATAACGAAATTTAGATAGTTTTCATGCACAGCGCAAATGTAATTAAAATGCAAAATCGACAGCTCTGCAAAAATGGTTCCGGACATTTTATGAATTTATTGTTATTGGCCACATTTGCCTCAATCAATAATAATCAAATAAAATACATCCTTGTGTCTAAGCCGAAGGGGGAAATCGCATTGGTGACATTGGCGATATTGGCCACATTTGCCTCAATATTTGTCTCAACACCAATACTCACCAATGTATCACCAATGTAGACCAATATACACAAATACCAATACACTAATTGCGTTTGACAGCTCGCTTAACAGACACGATAACATTCACACGAACATTCACAGTTGTGAATATTGGTCGTATTGGTGGCATTGGTTCACAGTTGCGAGAGTGCGATTTCCCCCGAGGTCTAAGCAAATGAAGGCCTATTGGACAATAACATTTAATACGATAAGTAAACAGATAGTTTTATTAAAGAGTACATGATGTTATATGGCCCATTTTTACTAGAAATAAATCTCGACATTTGCAAGCCAACATTATTTTCAACTTATTTTGAATAACCTTGTCTTTGACGGCCATTGATTTTTGTGCATCATTTTTGTTAAACATTCGATAAAATTACACCAAATAATAGTGGCCCTTCGTCGCAATTTTGAAGGTTATGTAGCACAACTGAGTCGTGCTATGACTAACAAATGCTTCATTTGGCGAATTCGGAACTGGATCATCAAGTCAATTTGATATATACAACACACAAAATCAATTCAGTAATGATTATGTTTCGGATATAGTGCTTCTATTGATTACAAACCATATTATACATTTTTTCTTCGAAAAGTTTTCCATCAAAAATCGTCCAATTTCAATGTAATAGTCAAATTGGAACTTGAAATATGGAATCCATATTATGGATTAGCATAAGCCAAAAGTATAAACAAAAATAGTTATTTGGAAATAAATATTGCTAACCACTTGAGATGTCTGAGCGTTCAGATTTTCAATTATAAAGACCTTCAAGAAGAATTAAAAAAAAAAAACGTTGAAAATGTTCAGATTACAGCATTATCTTCATTGGAAAGATATTGAGAAAAAATGTGAAAGAAATATTCATGGACTATTTTGAGAGCTGAAATATCCTGGCAATAGGTGCCTAACAATTTCCTCAGCAATAGCCGATGACCCAAATAATCACAGGTGTCAGCTCAAAACCATTTTCTTTAAACACAATCACATTTATTTTTAATAGATGATACACAAAGAATTTTAAATCGAATCCAATTGTTTCATGTGCTAACCAACATGTGGCTCAAACTGATTGAGAAATAGCGTCTGAAATAGTACCTGCATTTTAAATCTAAAAAAATACAAATTTCGTATATGAATAATTAATTTCAAGGTCAACTAATTATCCGAAACCATTCATTGTTCAGTAAACATGCATGCTAGGGTGTAGACACGAATTTTAGTAGAGCTAGTTTCATTTAAGTTTCATTTAATTTCTTTTAGTTCCTTCTAGTTTTTCTAATATGCGTTAAAAATGCTAGTTTTTCTAATATTTCTAGTAAATCGTTCCATAAGCATTGTATTGCCAATGTGTTTCTTATGGCCAATTTCAATAAGAATTACATTGACAATACATTCCTTATGGAAGAATTAACGGTACTTTTTGTAAACAAACTCCATAAGAAATGTATTGGCAATGCAATTCTTATGGATTGAAATGTCCATAAGAAATACATTGGTAATGTTATTCTTATGGAAGATGTATCACGCAGTTTTTTCTCTAATATTCTTCTAATAGCTTCTAGTGGGCTCTAGTTTTTCTAGTTTTTGCTAGTTTCTAATTCGTGTCTCCCCCCTAGCATGCATGCCAAAACACACTGACGCACCATGACTCATGAATTCATTGATTGATTCTATTTAAAACGCTATACCAGTATCACCATCTGATTTTGCACGTTGCGTTGAAAAAAAAAATAAATTTGCGTTCAAAGCCAAAGATTTTAACCGTTGCAGATAGCGTTGTGCGATGTATCAAAGCATGTTTGAGTAACTTTTGTTTATTATATAGACCCGTTGCATGGGCTTTAGTAAAGCGCAAAACGTAACGAATGAACGTGACAAGCTCTCTAACACCTCTGCACATATACAATTTAGTGTGTTGCGCATGCTTATGTGTTTGAGCTATACCCATGTGATACTTTGTGAGTTGCGAATCGTGACGTGCGACTTGCAACGTCTAACGTTGATGTTAACACAAAACTAATTTAAATACAAGTCCAATACCAACCTATATTCAGCATGAACGTTAATAGATCGCGCGGGAAATACTCAAACGTATGCCATGTATATTCACATACCTTTCGTAGGTCAGCCACGGTATAATATGTAAACAAAATATACTGCTTTGTGTTTTTGTTTACCTGTTTTGAAATATAGGTTTTTTTGCTTCTCTTGGATTTTTTTCTGCTTTGCTGTAGGTTTCGCCTGAGAAAAAAACAACTACAATAAAATATACACAAATGTTTCCGCCAAAATCAACAAATAACGATTTTTTTATTTTATTTTTTGTTTTTATTTCGAATGGTAATATTACAATTCAGTTAATACATTGTGAAAATCTTAAAATTAATTTTATAATTTGTACGGAATGTGTGTTGATTTGTTAATACTTTTGTTTTGATTTAATAATGAAAATGACACATTTTGTTTCTTAGCTTAAGTGGAAATGTTTGCGGATAATTGTTGTTCATTTTCTTGCAATCCAAAACGTTAAAAGGGCGTCAACCAAAAATGTGACGCTGGTGACAATTGACAAAATTCCAGACACAAGCAACAATGATATGGACATTTTTGATGGTCCACGCTCATCTGCATCAACAATTGCACGTACACTGTGGTATTTAATGTTTGTATAGTCTCTTATCAGTAGCGAACCACAAACGAAGAATAAAATTGTTGCAATGCCTGCCAAAATGACTGTTGTCTTCCAAGGCCATTCATCGCGGATGAATTTTCCGATTAAATAGATGATGGAAAAAATCAGATAAGTCACGAATGTTCCAAAACATAAACAAATTATACGTTGATTGACAAAAAGTCGAACATTAAAGTTATTGGCTGGATCATCGAATAAAAATATGCACAATGCGCATAAAATTAATTCGATTGCTTTGAAAATGAGCGGCCATACATTGGTTGAATCATCGGAATTTCGGCCACTGAATTTGTATGTACGCGTTTGCTCACCACCGCCCATATTGAAATCGAAGATTTTTGCACTTTCAAATATTCAATCGAATGCTAATGCTTCACAGCAAATACAATTTTTGTTGTTTTTTTGTTTTGTTTTCGAAAATATTTTTTTATCGAACGTGAATCTTTCTAGATTTTTCTTTCTAGATACGTTTAAAATTTACTACGTCTTTTATTAACGAAATGTGTTTTTTTCTTCTCAATTTTTCAATTTAAACTGACAAAAATCACTAGATTCCCATTTACTTTGTTCAAATGCCCATGTAAAATATAGTGATTTTGATGATGACGAAAATAACTACTGTTTTTGAAAATAGCTACTGTATTTCGAAATGAAAATAAATGCAAGTAATTCAATTATTGACGACACAACGGATGCTTATAAAAAAATTAAGACGTCACACATTCGGTAAGGCGAAATTACAACTTCAACCATAACGAGAATAACAGTCGAAGAGAGTGATACTGAAAACGATAGTGTATTTACATACGTGCATGGCATAGATTCATAATAATGAATTGGGCGTGTGTGTTAGCACACACACACAATGGATAACACACTCTCTGTAACACATTCACTGTGTTTGAGTATGTGCTTGAGTGTGTGTGTGTGTGTGTGTTTGTTTATACGTGCCATTCAGTCGTACTCCCGCTCTAAGCGCTGCGCGCTGCACACAATTCCACATCCATATTATGAGTCTATACAATCTCGTTAGTGAAGCAAACTGCACACAGGTCAACTGATCATTAAATAACTCTTAGTGAACTAATGCAGTGGCGTAAATAGGGGGGGGGTTTTGGGGTTCAAACCCCCCCCCGAAATCCTGACCGGCCAATTTTTCTTTTGCTATAGTACAGTTCACTCTTGAGCGCCTATGAATTTTGTTTTACGTTTTTTTTTAACTTACCTGTAACTAGAATAGAGCAAAATTTTTTGATAGTTAAATGTTTTCATGTTTATGTTCACAAATAAAAGTCAAATTGTCAAAGCATGAATTTTTTATTCACTTTTCTGCTGAATTTCACAAAGATTTGCTTAGTGGAATTTTATTGGTTGAGTGCAAAGTTATGTATAGAAATATGAAATTTTATGTGTTTATATATGTTTGTTTAAAAAATTGAACTAATGAAAAATTCAGAATGATAATATTGATCTTTATGTGGCACAAATTCTAGCCGAAATATTTGATGTGTGTGGATGAAGATATTGTCTCGATCGATTACACCTTCCAATTGCTTGTAATCTTAGTTATTTGATTTAATCCAGCAGCATGTTTTTTGGTGATTTGGACTCACGCTGGGCCTTGGTTGTTTTTGCGAATTGCCGCTTTCTCAACTGAACGGCGATGGTCCTTGTAGAGAATGTACAAAATCTCGAACACTCGCAATCCAATTAAAATATAAATCAGGGTAAATGCCGTCTTGTTGGTCACGATGTGACAGGTGAAGGCCTATCTGACACGTTATTAAAAATATTGAATGAACTTAATCTTTTAACAAAATATTTAGTTGGGCAGGGATATGACGGTGCAAGAGCGATGAGCGGCCGATTCAAAGGCTGCGCTGCTCGCATCACAGCCAAAAATCCTCAAGCAATTTACGTGCATTGCATTAATCATTCACTGAATTTGTCGATTGGTGATGCGTGTAAAGTCACAATGGTTAGAAACACATTGGGAACAATGAATGAAATCATAAATTTTTTTAGATGTTCAGCGAAGCGCCAAGATTGTTTAAATGAAGTCGTCAATGAACTGGAGTGCGGAGTAACGAAAAAACGTTTGCAAAGATATTGCGAAACCAGATGGGTGGAACGACTTGACGCAATTATTACTTTCACCGATTTTTTCACTCCAATTTACAATGCGTTGGGAAGAATCCAAGAGTTTGCAAATGCCGAAACATCTCAAAAAGCATTCGGTTATCAGCAAACAATAAAGAATGGCAATTTCATTGTAGCAATGTTAGTTATCAAAGAAATATTTGCAATGACACAACCTTTATCTGTGTACTTGCAAGGTAAAAACGTTGATCTAGCATCCGCCTTGGACATGTGCGAATCTTTGAGTATTTTATTAAATAACATGCGTGAAAATGCAGAAGTGAAATTTGGTACATTGTTCCAATCTGCTGAAGAAAAAGCAAATGAATTAGGCGAAGAGATCAAACTTCCCAGAATAACACAAAATCAACGCAATCGAGACAATTACGAAACTGATTCTCCAGAAACATATTATCGCCTCGCACTATTCATTCCGTTTGTTGATCATTTCATAACGCACATAAATGAGAGATTTTTGAAACATAAAGAAATTTTGGGAAACATTCAGAATATTCTGCCCAACAAAATTCACACTCTGACTGAAAATGAGCTCAACGAATCTATCGATTCAATTTTATTACAATGGCCCGAAATTTCCATGAATTCAATCGACGAAGTAATAAAAAATGAATTTCATTTGTGGCAACAGAAATGGATAGATGCCGTTGAAAAACCTAACACTTTTATTGATGCTATGAATTTCTGCAATGAACTCATTTTCCCAAACGTTTTTACAACTTTAAAAATCTGTGCAACTATTCCAGTTACAGTTGCTTCGATTGAAAGGAGTTTTTCGACACTTAAACGAATTAAAACTTATTTGAGAAATGCCATTGGAGAGAATAAGTTAGCTGGTTCCGCTAGTCTAAGTATACACCGTGAAATTGATATTGAAACAGAAGAAGTGATAAGTTTGTTCAAAGAAAAAAACAGAAGACTACCACTGTAATTTTTGTAATGAATATGAATGTCAATATTAAACGCTTTTTGTGTATATATAAATAACTGTTGTTTTTTATCAATTTGAAAACCCCCCCCAAAATTTTCTCTATTTACGCCACTGAACTAATGACATAGTCTTTTAATATGTGTTCAGGTAGTATGGTTTTTCGGTAATATTACTTGATTTACTTAATTACGCCTTAACTATTTCAAATCAAGTGATTAATTGTTTGGTCAAAAACTGACACGACACAATATTTTGTGCGACGTATACATATTCACATACACATGCATTTCATTTCATTTTGACTTGTTTTTTTTAGGTCACATCATTCATTTGATTCTCATCTGTATGTGATTTACATTTAAATATTTGCAATTGTTCGACGAAAAAATGGTGTATTCACAACTGGATCGTTTCCGATTCACAGAACCGTGAGAAACATCACAGTTGATTTTCTACTTTCGATTGATTTAAATTCAGATTTAACTCACTTTTACAATTTGGAAAGTCTATTTTATTATATAATTCTACTATTGATTTACATTGAATGTGGACCAAAATCATAAGACAATTTTTGCAACCGCATTTCAATCTATATCTAGTTTTAAATCAATATCTTTAGGTCTATTTTAAAATATTCATACTTTTTTTTGCTCGAGATGTAGATCAACTACAGTTAATCTAAAAAAATATCACATACATTTTCATCGACTGGTCGACTGGCAACAAATTATGAACATCATATCAATTAAATTGATTGATTTTTTTTTGTTTGTAATCAATATGATTAGCATTTCATTCAATGGTGTTTCAAACACCAAATGAATAAATGCCACAGGTTTTTTTTCTGTACACCTTAATTAGTAATTATTGTTTGGTTACAAACAATATTTACTTCGGTTGATTGTCAATCATACGTGCACTCGATCTGCTGTGCAGAGCTCTATTTCACCAAATATACACAAGCGAAAGTATTCACAAATGCACACAAGTGAAAAAGTCTCAATATTTGTGTTTCATCAAACATACACACGAGAATATACACATTTTCTCATATATTTTTGTATCGTTTGTTGTTTCACACAAAAACGAAAATTCTCGGAACAAAAACAAGTATTGAGTTGAGAATATTGCCGTGTGTGTATATTTGGTGAAACAAACCCCATGTGACCGTATTTGCCATTTTTTTTTGTTGAATGTTTGTCCTTATTTATTTTATCATTTGCATTTCAATTTGCACAATCTTTTGATGGTTTTTTCTATTCGAATATATTCTATTTGTTTGCTGAATCCTGTGATCAAATCCGAATAAAGGTTATAATAATTAAACCCAAGCTCCAAAATTAAATTTGTTTTGCAATATCCATAGATTTTCAATTAATTTTAAATTCCAATTTTGAAAAACATGAATTTATATTTTATGTGTCTTTTATAATAAATATTTACAGAAACATAACTATTTAATTATAATTATTTTTCTGATTTATTGACAAATATACTACACATAATTGAGTTATCACTCATATATACATTTCCATTAACAGTGAATATTGAAAACGAACTCTAAATATTTGTCAATCAATTAGAAAAATATGTTCAATTAGAAATTAGACACAATTCTCTGAGAAAAAAAATTTATTATTACTATCTATTTACGATCACTAGAAGATATTGAATTCCTGTATCACTTCCAATGTGGATTTTTTACATCAATGGCCGATGGGCTTCCACACCCACAAACATAAAAAATCATTTTTTTCCATTTTTTTTTTTTAACTTCACTTACCTAAAATAGGAGACCATTCATGGTATCAATTTGCAATGTACGCCGGTACTCTTAAAACAATGTCATTAGAGCTGGAAAATATAGAGCATTTACATTTTCTCAACGAACGGGAATAATTTGAACCAATGCACAAAAATGTATGTATTAAAGAAACTATGAATAATACAGATCTATTTTTTTTGAACGAAAATTGTTTTTTTTTATGAAGCTGAATTGTGTGAAATCTCATATTCGTAAATAAAGCAAACTATTTAAATTGAATAATAAAATTACATACATTTGTAGGGTACCTCACTTAGTTGGGGTGCTGTACAGTGTACAAGGTAATAATTTTATTAGTATGTAAGTTAAACACAATAAAAACATTTTGTACACAAATATTTCTGTGATGCGTATTTAACGGTTCCGCTTATACTCGCGTGAAAATAAACGCATTCAATTTATTTTTTAACTGTATACTATGTGACAAATTAGATAAATACTGTACTGTATTAAGTTGATACTATAAACTTTCATCCATTTCTGAAATTATTTAGAGTAACATCAGTAGCCAGTTTTGTCGTTGATGATATAGAGAAACTTCTATTTGGACATATTTCATGTCTAATTGTGTCCTGAATATAACGCTCATGTGTGCATTGCAAAATGTGTTCGAAAATCAAATTGATGATGACAGTTGTGTTACATTGGAATATTTATGCAAATTACGTCATTCAAAATAAAATTAAAAAAAAGAATGAAAAAAAAAATTGTCGTCCACTCACATCGTTCTGTTATAATTCATTCTGTTGATATGAAATCAAAATAAATGAATTCAATATCAAAATCAATTAAGTTTGTTGACATAAAATGTTTGAACAATAGGTAAGGATTTTTCACTGAACACCGCAATTATTATTAGATTGAATTAATTTAACATCGAAGAGCTTTTATATAATTTTGTGTCAACTTTATTCAGTTCGAAGCATCAACAGTGAACACATTTATTTTTATAATATTGAAACCGAAATCAATTTTAAGCCATTTGACAAACTGATAATTACGTGCTATTTTGGTCACGCGGTAATGGGATAGGCTCAGGTCTACCTATGCGAAACAAAACCCATTTTCATTTATGGAACGTTGTCAAGTGAATGTTTTATTAATAATTATAGCATATAATTAGCTAATCATTCAATTAGTAACTTCATTCTACATGTATTACGTTGATATAATTCCAAATAATTCCATTATAAAATATAATGCGTGCGCGTTTCAGTGAAAATTTTCAATGCGCCACACGAACAAATGAAAATATTCGCCGCTCGAAATTGTTGTAGCAACATTTTTAACAACCAACCACATGGCCATAAGCTTGAATCCCATGCAATATGGCAATATATGTTGTATAAAAACGCTTTATTTGCCATTTAATGCCACTTAATGGAATTCAATTAAATGAGACTCTTTAAATTCACCCAAAAATGATGTTAGCAGTACACTTCACCGATCGAATGATTTTTTTCCCAAAATATAACGTGATGCCGCCCAAAATGTTTGTGAATTATAGAATCACAAAAAAAGGGACATCGAATGTGTTTACAAGTGTTCAAAAAGTGTTTACATATCAAACAACAAGGAAAAGGTGTTTCGGTATTAAGTCGATCAATTTAAAACTCATTTCATTTGGTATGCTTTTCGTGTGGCTAAATAGATTGAGGGTGAAAAAAAAACAAGGAAAATGTTAACAGAATATGAGCCATCATGCTTTATGTGATCGCAGTTAATTACAAATCGGTGAACGCAATCTTAATTTGTATTCAAAGCCACACATTGATTTAATACCTGAATTGCCTAACAGCAAAATAGAACGAGTGTAACGATGCAAAACAACCAGATGTACCAGATGTACCGTTCCACGAGTTTGCATAAATCAATCGAACTTTCTTCATTCGATCAAAGTGTTGACAGTCATCGCATTTACATTGCAACATAAAATTGCGATACGGCTACTTCATACTTGGCCATATTAATCGAAGCTCCAAAGCCGCAACACAAATCTTAATACACATCCACTAGAAAAAAAACGCGTCCCAAGCAGCCACTCAATGTTCAATGAAAATAACCATCGAAGACTGTGGAATATAATATATTCAAATTGAATTCGAAAAATATTACCATAATATTATGATTATGAGTAGTATGCTGCGATTTTTGTTGCCGTTCTCGACAATCGACATGCACATGTATCTGTGGTAATGACGATAAGAATGAGGGCAATGGCGTAGACGAAATAAGGGTTGGTTACATGCACGCGTACCAATAATATTGTAATATTTTGTAATGACGCTGTTGATTGGGGTTGCTGTCATATGTTTTTTTTTCTACTGATTTTTTTTGCAAACGGTTTTTTTGGTGTGTGTGTGTGTGTGTGTGTTGTGCTCTCGTTGTTCGGATTTTTATTGCGATCGGTACCTGAAAACCAGTTGGTATAAATGATTTTGCGTGTCATTATCACTGTGCTGAGTTTCGATATTCTTGATGTTGACGATTGTTCCGCGTGTTCGATTTTACGTCGAAACATTTCGGTGTATACTGAATGCGGTACACAGCAAAACAGTGGAACACAGTTCATCCATACATATTTACTTACTACTCAAATATACGATATTATTATTATCGAATTTACCAACGCCAATAATCATAACAATAATAATCAGTCGCAATTTCTCCCTCTCTCTCTCTCCTTCCCTCCCTCTCTCTCTTTCTCTATGTGTCGGTTTTGCTCATCAAGAGCACATCATGAATGATGTGAAGGTATGACAGGTCGTAAAAAACGTGACTGAAAATGCAACATCGAGGAATATTTACCGTTGAAGCGCTATTCGCATGGCATCGAAGCCAAGGGATATTTACCGTTTCCTATCTTTGACGGATTCCTTCTTTTTATTTTTGCAACGAAAATCTATACAACAACAACAAAAAATTGACTTAATTCACTTCTTTTTTTGGCGCGAAAACTTTGACGCATCCTTTGATTTTGTAATGTAAAATAACTTGATGTTATTTTTTCCACGACGCCTCATTTCAGCTGATAACATAGTAAATAAAATGAATAAGATACCTTACTTATATGCAAAATACACGAAAAATATAATTCACCGACAAACAGTAGCAAGACTTCGAAAAACATCACTCTTCATCTTCTGCTTGACGGTTTGTTATTTCATTTCGTTATTTAGACTGTTTTTTTATTTTTCATCGCGTACTTTTTTTTTCTCTCTCCCTCTCTCTCTTTCATTCGGTTCGGTTCATTCAAGGAAATGCCTGAATTTCAAAGTCTTTTCACGCATTTGTCGGTTAGAATACTAACTGAAGCTTATATTTTAAGGTACTTTGCATACCCGAATTCTGCACTTGCCGTCAATTTTTGGTGGTTTGGTTGTCAATTTGTCTGCATTGTGAAATGTGCGCTGCTGTTTCACGCTAATGTTGATGCTGATGAATATAGAGGCTCGTCCATAATGAGCTAATAAATATGCATACCAATTTTTTTTTTTTTATTTCGTATGTGTGCGAGTGTGTTCGCATGAAAATATGCATGATTTAAAGCCCATCATTTGAGTGTCAATTCGTGTTGTTGAAATGTGTTGCTGCCATTTACGAGACGAACGACGATCATCCAAATCAAATAAAACTGTCGACGCTTGCTCATCTTCGGCGATGGCATTTTGTGTGCCGGCATATTTGATGAAGTTTTCCCCGCTCCGAGTGTATTTTTTTCGTTCGTCTTCCTTTGCTCAATCGTGATGGGTGGGCCAGTGGGTGGGTGGTCTCTCGTTGTATTTTAATTCACTTGTCAACTACGTGTATTCTCAAGCAATAACAACATAAACTGTGTGTTAATAACCCAAGAATACGCGTGGCCAACCAAGTTCAAGTGGATGAACACTGGCACACTGAACATCGGGTAATGTCCAAAAACTTTTATCACCATCAATGAATTTATATTGCTCAATTAAAATTAAACGGGGCCAAAAGATAGAACGAAAGAAATGAGAAACCGTTGCCAAAATGCAAAATAATACGCATAAAACATTTTCGTATGCTGCATTGAACATTACTTACGCAATTTGTGTGTGCTCCCAAAAGTCCACTGATGACTGTTGACCACACGAGCGCGCTCGCGCGCACGCACGCACACCGTCACCACTGAAAACACAAATATTTGCAACGAAATTCATAAAATTAATCATCACAATAAAGTAAATCACCTTTTCGACGGGGATTATTATCACATAGCCAGTTTCCCGAGGTGAAACATATCGGATTTTTGTCTAGCTGTATAAAGCTTATGGATTATGAAATTTAACAAATGAAAACGATGAAACGGATTGTAGAATTTTTTGAATAAAAAAGTGTTTGCAAAGAACTGGTATCCACCATAAAACAATCTATCAAACGAAATTTTAATCATATTTTAAATGTTATCAACATTGCTTTTAATATTATCATATTTGCAAAAATGTGTTTAGATTATATTGAGCTCGCATCGGCTCCTGTTGCCCATATGAAATGGTAATGTAACAACGGAACTGTACTTATGTTTATAGACAAAATAATGTGTGCTTAGAGTGTGGGTGTTTTTACTTGCTTCGCTTGTTATACAAATCAATACTTACACATTACACACTCTGGGTGCTGTGTACAGTATCTGTATTTATAGCTCAATTTATAGTGTATCGAGAAAAAAATGCATATCTTGTATTGAAATACCAATGAAATACAATATTCTTCACTTAAAAGTGCATCACTTTGGATGAGAAACAGACGAGTGCATGTATATTCCTTCACATTGAACTAAACTGCGTACAAATTGTACAGGGTAAAAAAAAAGAATAAACAAAATCAATTCGAAAGTGGAAACGAACAACCACTCAACGCCCGCCAGCCTCTATCTGTCCAATAAAACATCAAAATCATTGCGTACCTTTTCATTTCAATTTAAATAATAATTAAACCTCAGAAACCAATAGCTAAAAATTGCTTTTCCAATGCCATTTTTTTCTATTATTTGTTTTGTATTTGCCACTAGTTTTTTTTTTCTCCCTTCATTTTCAATGCTTGGCATTTGTTCACTTCCTATGCTCTCTATGTCCAAGCTCATACCATTCGAATTTTATAACAATGCGAAATAATACGAGCACGAACAAAAAAATTATTGATACATAAATAAACGATGAATACAATAACACCCGAGCTTTGTTTGTGTATTTGTACGATGTTCGTTACGTTTTCAATTGAACATCGAAATTGAACACACAAAAAACGATAAAACGAGAGAAAGAGATAGATAGATAGAGAGAGAGAGAGAGAGAGAGAGAAAGAGAGAGAGAGAGAGAGAGCAAAAGAAAAAAAAATCAAACGAAACGGAGTGGAGCGGAAAAAAGCAGTATTTGATGATGTTCGCACACACAATAAATACAATAATACACAAAGAACATCCCAGTGACCATACGCGCCAGCCAAATACTCATGTACACATTGAATAATTGTCACGAAGAATAAATACTTCGTGATGTTTACTGCGATTCGGGTATTATTTACGATTTTACTACACATTTTGTGCGTCTCGGTGTCCATATCATACTGAGCAAAATGTACATATTCTCTCTCTCTCTCTTTCTCTGGTTCTGTATATCTGTATGCTTACGAATTGTACGTAGCCAGTTGTTAGTGAGAGCATCAAATGGACGCTTTGGCTCAGTTTGTGTGTTTTTTTTCATTTTATTCTGTCTCTATCTCTCTATCTCTCTCTCTCGCTAACTCGCTCACTCGCTCGCTCGCTTTTTTTATGTATTCTCTTGTTGCTGCTATCGAGCCTTATATTATCGCGTCTTGTCCGGGCAATTCTTTTATTTGTTGCTGTGCCTCCACTTGGTGGTGTCATTTTGTGTGAAATATAACAGAATGAGAAATAATGTCGAATAAAAATAGTGTGCTGTGTGTGAGAGTGTAAAACTTGGCAATGGTTTCAAAAACGGATTCCAATGGCAATATGCCCTTTCGATTACAAAACGATCAAGCGACACACATTCTGAGCGGCCCGGCAATGGAAGGGAGGGTGGGGGCGGGCAAAGAGGATGCGGTAGTTAAAGATCAGCAACCCAACAAAACTGATGATAATACCAACAACAAATCTATATTTCCGGGCATATGTTTGCTGGTGATGACGATGGTATGTACGAATGTACGTGCCATGGTTAAGGGGATAGTGTGGTACAGAGACAATAATTTTATTATTTTCATGCCGGAGTTATCCATTCTCTTCGGCTAACAATTTTTTCCGGCTAGCAAAGTGCTCACGACATACATTCAAACGCTTTAGCATTGTTGGCATTGCTGTTGCCATTATTGTTGTTGGTGGTGCTGCTTTTTTGCCTCTGCAATTTTATTTGCGTTGAATTTTCCCCTCTTTCTCGGTCTCTTCTTGTTTCTCTTTTTGTTGTTGCTTTCACTCTCAATGGGTTTTTATTATTTGTATGCTTTGGTATGTTTCACATGAAATCGCTCCATTTGATATAACCTCCGAATCAAAATGTATTGCTTTCAATACACATCAGTGATGCTTGAAAACAAACTCGACTCGATAAAAATGTCATTCGGCCTGGCGATTGCCAACTAAACGAATAAAAAATAGTTCTGTGATTGGTGTTTGTATGCTTTTCATTCTTTGCTCTTTTATTTCTTCTTCGATTTTGTTTGTTTGTTTGTTTGTTTGTTTGTCCTTTTTTTACTGTCCCTCGCACCAACGTTACTCAATAACACCCTTTTAAGCTTGCCTTTAAACACTCTATTCAGAAGCCGGCGCTTCGAAGAAGAAAAAAAACGCTAACCAACCCTGAATTTCGTTTGCATGTATATTGATTTTTATTAAGATGCTATTAAACTTCAATTTTATTTGCAAACACCGAACAGAAATGTTCACTGCTTGAGTAGTGCAATGAGCATAAAATGCATGCGTATGTTCACATCTGTCTGTCGGTTTCGGTGAAATGTGCAAATACCAATTGAAAATCGTCAAATGAAAGAGCTTTTCATAAAATATTGATCGGTTGTAACTTGATTTTGCAGAATCACAAATGCCATCATTTCAATTTTGTATTAGTCAAATTGGTCTAATACGATTGAATATACTTGCAATGCATTCATTCATTACGACGAGACAGAAATGCATTCTTAGTTTTCTTCAAGTTTTTTTTTGTTTTCAATTCTAAAAATCAAAAGCGCATTCGATATTTTCGACCAAAACAAATTAATGCCGATGACTTTCTTAGTCGTTTTACCATGTAATTTAAAAATATTGAAAGTCAACTGAAGCCAACATTTTTCGGTTCATTCTCCAACGAGAACTAAGTACTTACAAAAACAAAAACAAATTAAGAAAACTCAACCGAAAAATGTTGTTGATGAAATTGTGTTGCGTTTGGTTGCTTGATGGAGGGTGCATGTTGCGAACGCCACAATGCATTTTCGCTTAAATGATTAATTTTGGCTGCCGCTGAATGTGAAATCATGGAATGAGACCACTATAATCGCACCATGCTTTATTTACGTGATTGCTTTTCTGCATAAATACAACCTGTGTGAGATATTAAAGGAATTGTCTCATTGTCTCAAAAAGTCGGGTGTGTTTATCACAATCGCTATTTATATCAATTTTAGACAGTGATGATGGTGAGAGAGATAGAGATAGAATGAGAAATTGTGAAACAAAAAAAAATGGTGTACACCTAAAAAATGAGCAATGCCACTCTAATTTAGCGTCTCGCCTTTGGGTTACCCGCCACCAAGCATGGTGCGGCAACAACGACGGACAACCAACTAACAACGTCCCGCCATAGCAACGTGTAAGAAAGTGCCGTTCCACACACACACACACACTAAAGGAGCCTGGACGAGAACACATATCTGTGATTTATTGCATGAATGCTGCTACGTACAAACTACACATACAACCAAAGTCCACATTATTAAAATGAAAAATTGTCCAATTTAATAATGTTTAAGCAATCCCATGCCCATTGTTCATAGAATCATCTTGTGCTGTTGCTCACTTGGGTGTCCCTCTTTTCTCATTCACTCTCTTTTCACTTCCGCTTCTTTTTTTTTTTATTCGGTACTCTTTTCTGCAAACAATAATTTCTTGCCAAATTTGATTTTTTTTTCTTCATTTTACACGAATGTGTATATATTGAAGCCGAAGTATTTGCAGATGGTCTCGTAAATTTGGTGTTCTTTTTTTCGTAATATGCGTTTGACTAATGTGGGTGTGTGTATGTGGAAAAAAAAATAAATTTCGTTTATCAAATATTTACGAAAATTGGCGACGACAACCTCATCATATGTGAGCACATACAAAGTCATAGTACATGCAATTATGCTGAAAAGAGATGTGCACCGTGCGCTTCCTTTTTTTTGCGTGCCATCGAATAGATCACATAGGTCGTAGGTAATATTCAGCTAAAAAGAAAAGTGAATAATGAAAAAAAGGGGGCCAGCATGGAGACAGTCTGCATGAAAAATTAGCTTTTTTTCTGTTCCATTGTTGTATGTATGCTGCCGTTTCTTTTGTACATTGACTCCGGTCTTATTGCTTCTTGCTATTCTTTGCTAGCACAAATAAAGGATGATTTCCGTCTCATATTGTGTGTATTGTATGTGTTCACTTTTCGTCTTTTTGAGCGTTCAATGGAAGAGCAAAAAAAAAATAAAAATAAAAAAATAAACATGACAAAACAAATTAACGTCGTGATGACATTGAATGGGATCAGGAAGATACTGAAGTGGGTCATAAAGCTAGTCGTTTGGCAAAATTTTTATCACATTTAAAGAATGTGTGATGTATGTCGATTGATGCTCATCGAATTCGGAAAATTGCAACGAAAACGCGAAAATCAATATGAAATATTTCCGAATGTTCGCAGAAAAAGAATTGAAATATTGTCAGAAATGCCAAATTGACATGTTGGCAGAGCTGAGGCAAAGACCGTGTTCATATTTGTGTCCCATTTTTTCAAATATCGATACACAACTTCAATTGAATTTTCAGAGCAACTCATTAAATATTTTTATTTTAAATAAATTCAATGTAAAAATGTCATCAGACTCTGTTTCTAATTTAAATTAAATGTCTATGGCTAGGCAATTGGGGTGGGCATCGAATGGAAACTAACAAGAAGAACACCATTCGAGAATAAATACCAAAAAAACAAGCTTTATTTGCCATGTACATCTTATTAGAATATTTGTGTACGTTCAAAGCTTTTAGGATTATTAATTTAAATGTTGAACAGAATCTTTTAACAAAAGACTTTTTACCCTTCATTCTCTTCGAATACAAAACATACCTGGGGAATAAATTGGAGAGCAAAGGCTTCAAGTGCATTGTTACCTGGTATGTATTGTTAGGATATGATCGACACAACTGGCATGTAAGTTACATGATGTAACTACGGAAATTCAATCAATTTATTCTAGTTAGATGAGAGTATACCGTTGACAATGCAAGGAGCAAAGGATATTTCCAAAATGTTCATCGCCTCTTTTTCCTCCTCTAGTTCCATTGAATGGGGGTCAGCAGGTCTTTGTATCTGCGCATTTTCATGAATAATTAACTCGAATCGCATTTATTTGCTTGATTCCGAAATTCAATTGGCCGGGCGTTTTTTTTTTCATCTACTTTACCTTTGCTACTCAGGTGTTATTATAATCTTCCAATTTTCTTAATGATTTGTCAAGTGAGCGAAGGAATTTCATCCAAAAAACGACATCGATGTTTGCAAAAAAAAAGAAAAAGAGGTTTAGAGAATTCAATGAAGCTGAATTAAGTACGCTAAATTGCTTGATGTTGTGGCAAGATTTGTTCGTGCTCATTCGCATTTTAAGTGTGAAAATTTATGCTGAAATCTGTGAAACACGTTTAGTTTTGCTACATGTTAATAATAAACAATTGAAAAACGATGGAGCACCACTTTACTCGATTCAGTGTGCGCAACATTCAACATGTAAGTGCAGTTAAATGCATTACAATGAAATAGAACGACGTAAATGTTCGATACTTGTGTGTACACTTCAAGTTCAACTTGAAAAATGTCTTGGCATTACCAATATGCGAAGAGCAAACACACCAAAATGCACGAAGTAAATATAGAAAAAAAGCAGAAAAACGAACACATCCGTTGTTTTTGTCTGCTCCAAAATACAATCAAATTCAATATTTATTACGTTAACCAAAACCTAATCATACATGCATTGCATCGCGTCGAAAAGTTAAAGAATGATCATGGTAGAGAAAAAAAAAGGGCACTGGGTGCCAGAAAAAAATACATTCAGAATGTTGTCGGCAGAATGTTCCTGATGTGTGCTCGTCGTATTTGTTACGTGCATACGAATGAAAAAAAAAACAAACAACCGAAGTAACAAAGCAGAAATGAGGAATAGAGAATGGAGAATGAGAAAGATGTGCATCGACCAAGAAAATATGAGGTTTGCTCTTGTTTTTTTTTCTGTCCCAACACCAAGACTACTCGTACAATGTTTCCTGCATAAAGCAAGACAGATAGAGAGATAGAGATAGAGAGAGTGAGTGAAAAAAGTGAGTAATATTTTTACCAGTTCTCCTCATGCCTTCCTATTGAGCGTGAAATCAGATACTAAAATATCTTTCTGTCAGCGCCACCAGAGAGTAATGCCGTGTGCACATTCATATGGTATGGAATTGAGTATACGAGTGGAGAACAGAGAGAACAGTGAACAAAAACAGCACAGTGATGATTGAATGCCCTTTTTTCCAGTTTTGAGGATGAACCCTTGCAGAAAATATGATAAGAATAGATACAATTCGTCGTAGTCATCATCATTCGTTATTCGTTCCTTATTTGTTGTAATTGTTGACGTTGTCGTCGCTTCTTGAAACGATAATGTGTAACATTATATGTGTACATTGAGTGAAGCGCTACGTTGCGTGTCTAAAGATGAAAAATATGAGATAGTTTTGTCCCTTTGCCCTGGCTTGGGTTGGCTTGGCTTGACTCGGTTCGTCTTGGTAGAGCTTTGTTGTTTTGTTACGATTCTCATCCAAAATGCATATTGTACATAATATACGAACACTTTCAGACGATCATCTCAACACCAATGCAACCAAGGTTCAGTTGATATAATAAATATAAATTGAGAATCTGTAGCTAGATGGATAAACAACACGTTTACCGTCTGAATAGTGCAAACGAAAAATGAAAAATTAAACGCAAACCCGATTAAATTTCATTGTTTTCAAACATTTTTCCAAACTAAATTTAGTTGATAATTATATATATATTATAATTATTACATTTGAAGATGTGAATTCAATTGTGAAATTTTACAGTTTAAAAAAAACTGTTTTAATGGAATGCGTGGTAGAGAGAGAGAGAGAGAGAGAGAGAGAGAGAGAGAGAGAGAGAGAGAGAGAGAGAGAGAGAGAGAGAGAGAGAGAGAGAGAGAGAGAGAGAGAGAGAGAGAGAAAGTGAATTAAGTGCAAGCATTGGTTAATGTAACGGGTTAAATTGTGCGTTCGAAGAATCATTGTGCTGAACACAATATTCGACTTACAAACAAATTATAATACAATCGATGCGCATTGAGACATATGAAAAAGAAAGCTCGAGTAAAAGATTCTCTCAGCGAAAAGAAAGTCATCTGTAAAATAATCACTGTGCACTATCGCTATAACAGCTAAAAAAAAGCTCTCCAATTTCTTCTACTTGTTTTTCAAACATACTTCCGTCAGTTTTATTGCCGTTTCGTGAGATGAAAGATCATGCACAATTATTTGTATTTCGGATTTTTCGTAAATGATGCAAGCAGATTGTTTGTATAATTTACTCGGATTTTTCGTCTAAATGCAGTCAGTAATTGTTAGTTATACTTTCGTTGTGCATTGCAATCAGTAAAGATGGATAGTGGTTTAATACTTGGTGGTTTCCGAGCAAAACACACTCACGTATCGAATACTTTGCAATTTGTTCAAATAAATGAACTTTTTATCGATGCGAGAAGGAAAAAAAAAACAACAACAGCAAAATAAAAATAAAACCAATCAAACAATCGATTTTCTCGAACTGCTCAACCCATTCAACCGATTGAGTTGATGCATTCGATTGAACAACTCTAGACATTGATGGTGTGATTTCAAATCGTGTTGAATGGTATTTTATTCACACTGCCTCCCTACACCACCGGCTCTATACACACACCCGATAATAGTTCAATTGGTATGTCGTTTATTTTTTTTTGTTTTTTTTTTCTTTCTTTGTTGTCTATTTCGAATCCACGGTCACGAGCATCACACATGTAATGTGAATACACATGCTTGAATGTAGTGGCAACAGCGTTCGCATGTGCTAAAAATAAAACTCAAAATACATTTGAGGGTAGGCACCAGTTGTTACCTCAAATTGGAAGTTCTTTTATTCAATCACGTTTCGGTGATTCCCATCACAGTGATTTTCACATTTCGAATGTTGATGAATGTGGTTCGGCCCAGACTTCAATTTGTTGTTTGTGATCGTGGTTTAGCATGATTTTATTCGTTAAAGGTTAGGCCATTTCTTTAAAATAGAACCATTGAATACCATGGAAATGCTTCTTATAGATAATCTCTTCCGACATAAACGTTCTGCATTAGAAACATAAAGCCCCGTTTATTGCACACAAAAAATATGGAAAAAAAACACATTTTGTAATTTTACAGTTTATTTTTTATCAGCCAATGTGAGTTTAGACCTTACAAAAAAAGAAAAAAAAAATGTGTGATAAAAAAAAAGACGAATGTTAATGATATTGAGCAACGGAATTATGGTAACAACTTCATTAAATAAGTCTTCCGTCAACAATCTCAAATGATTGTGGGTAGAGCTCAATTTATAGTTATGGTTCGACGCAAAAGCAAAATATGTATGACATTTAATCGATATATAAAGCAACAAAGTTTCCGTTAAACGTTCAAATCAATCATTTGGCGAAATGTGCACGATAAGTCTATTGAAAATGAATTATAATTCCAGTCGATTGACTTGCGAATGCATGGTATTGTTGCATTTTCATACCGTGGCATGTGTAAATGAAGTATGGCATACTCAACGCATGAAACACATGGTCATAATGGTTTTTAAGTTCTACCGAAATGAAAATCACCGTCTTTTTTTTTCATCCGATTAGGGATTAGCATTAAACCGATGAGCTTACATTCATTCGTAGCAAATGTAAATAAATATATGAAAAATCGACATTTAATCAATTAAACATGTTTACATACGGCTGAACAATGTAGCGGAAGTTTTATATATATTTTAACGGATAATATTGCAGGCATTGCAACAATATTGATGCCAGTGATGAACAATGTTTTGGACTAGGAAGGAATCCCCGGTTCCAAATGCAAACGTGCTTAGTATTTTGTGTTGATGTGTATGTGTGTGTGTGTGTGTTTCATTAACTTCCTCACGAGACTGGAGCACCCTAATTCACAGCTCTCGTTCACATTCCCCTGAGTATATGGCACGTACCTGCCGTTTCAGGCGGACCATATCGACACGGGCGCGCACAGTGTGTGCAAATGTTCATTTTAATACAAATTTGCATGTGCACTGCCTCGAATGACTCTCGACACTTTGAACTCGACTGAAGCTGGAGTGTTCAATGTGCACATTGTGGGTGAACGCATGAAACAGCCAAAATATTTTTCTATACCGAAACGTTCAATAGGTGCAGTGAATACAGCAATATGAAGATTATTCAAATTGGATACATGGGAATTTGGCGAAAGCGCGAAGCGCCGAAACACCAAATTAAAATGTTGTTCTTTTTTTTTAAAATCAAAATTCACGTGCATTCATTCATGGGTTGGTCGCTGTATATGTGTATCCTTGCGATTCCATCGTCACGACAACAAGCGTACAATGGTGAATCAGGCTAAACAGCGCCACAATTTTGTGTGTATTGAGAATATGGACTATCATACATTTGAATGAGCAGCACGTTAACCGCTATTTTTGCCATTCATCTCTTAACTTTTTTTTACAAAATATTTAAGTGGACTTTATTTTGATACAATGAGTGATGTTTTTAAAATTCATTTCATTTGGAAAATATTACCAAAAAAAAGAGTTTATTTAAATATTTGTAGAGTAAGTAAGAGGATGAAAATACGGGAAAAAATGGTTAACGGCGGTTTAAGTTATGTATATTAGTACATATGTTCGCCACACACCAAATACGGCGATGTTTGACTGAAATTTTCTGTAGTGACGATGCTCTATCCTTTTGTGATTTCTGCAAAATCGTTCTCTCTCTCTCTTTCTCTCTCTCTCTCTCTCTCTCTCTCTCTCTCTCTCTCTTTTCGGCTCATTTCTTGTTCACTTTTTGCACCCAGAACTCGGCTATATTATGAAATTATTGCAAAGCATTTAGTTAGCTTGTGCTCGCTTCAATACGGTTATGTATTGTCACCAGAATCACGATGTGAAATGTACATTTGGGCTTTAGTTACGGTTGATCGCTCTATTGCTTATGGCTATATCGCTTTCTTTTGGCATTGGGTTTGCCACTATACATTCCGCTGTGTTTTTGTTGTTGCTGATGTTTTTTTTTTACTTGCCAAATTCACACCACTGTTCCTGTATGAATTTTAAATGGGAAATGAGATTTGTATAAAATAACATTTTATGTGTACTCAGTAGAGATTTCAGCATCATTCGCTCTCTGTCTCTCGTTCTCTGTTACTCTTTCTCCTGTTCGCTCTTTAGTTTCCGCTGTTTCCACGATTATTGTCGAATTGTTAATGCATGCTAGCGGAACCGTATGACGTGCACTTTTTTGACTCATCGAGAATCATTTCACACCATTTAGTTAGTTTGTTATCAAGCTGAGATTACAATTAACATTTTGCCCGAATATAATGGATCTACAACGGTTTTGGCTATATCATACGGCATACTCAAAAACGGTAAATTCAAACACATTGACAACATACACCGGGAGCGAGCACTTTTCTCGCACAAGATTTTTCGTAAAATGTGAAATAAACGCGTCGAATACAGATATTTATGTTCGACAAATTTACAAGATACAACAAATTAAAGCCACTGGATATGATCGCGTCAAATGTAATTACGCATACTTAATCGAGTTGAATCTGGTTAGAACGATACTTTACACTTTGCGGATGCGTTTGTTTTTTGTTGTTGTTGTTGTTGTTGTTGTTGATGTTATTCCATTGTTTGGGCTCTCACTCTCATCGTCGCCCTCACACTTCCAAAACACAGCAATACGGCTATGGAGTCGGTGTGCTCTAATTGCTTTAATCTCAAACATAATAAGAGCATGCGATGGCTTTCTGTAGCTTTTCACAAATTAACGAATTTGAAATTAGGTAACAGAATCTTTAAATCTTACCTCACACTGAATGACCAAACAAATATTATCGTTTCATTTTTATGTGAATTTTCCACCCATTCCACCTGTAAAACAAAGGAAAATATTCAAATTAATGATTTTTTCTGTTTACTTCGATTTGTTGTTTTTTTTTTTTCAAAAGTTATGCACAAAAAAAGACGAAATTTATATTCATTTAAATATTCTACCGATGAAATACCATCTGGTAAATATCATAAACTCAATGCGAAACAAATAAATAATTCTTTTCATTTTTATTTTATTTGTCAATGGAAAAATGTGCAGTTGCATTTTTTGTGTGTGTCGTTGCCATCACTGCTGTTGTCGTTGAAAAGTTCGGCCGAGTTTGTATAACAGTGAAGTAGCTACACAACATTCAGATATGAAAATAGATGCGCTTTGGCTGTTGTGACAAATGTGTTAACATAACTGTTTATTTATCTCGATAGTTTTTTTTTCCATGGATGGCAGAAAAAACGAATAAACGAAACGAAAATTTACACCGAAAAACTATTTCAACTTGCAAATGCAAAATGGCATTATGCTAACGTCCATACACAAAAGAAATTTGTCGCATTAATTCAAGTCACAGTGCTTACAACCGAAGTTTTTGAACAAAAGAAAAGAAAATCACGGTAACATTTAAGAGAGAGAGAGAGAGAGAGAGAGAGAGAGAGAGAGAGAGAGAGAGAGAGAGAGAGAGAGAGAGAGAGAGAGAGAGAAAAAAAGACACAAGGAGGAAGAGATGTCTATAGCGAAGCGACCAAACCTCGTATGAATTAACTATGTCGCAGAGATTAAGTTTTAACATTTCGTTTTTCTGTATCTGTTTTTTCTTTTTCATTTCATTTCTCTCTATCTCTCTTTCTCCCTCAAACATAATTCATTTGAGTTGTTTCGTTTAGTGGTTTCAAAACTTTCCTATGATATTTCCGCGTTTTCTTATCAGAACTTTGGCTGTTATCATTTTTGCCCATGTGTAAACAAAACAAAACAACAAAAAAATACAGCCAGAAGAATAGATATCGGTCACAGTTGTGAAAAGTTCTGGTGTAAGCAATTTATGGAAATTCATTTTTCTGTATGTCTCGAATTGGTTATAAATCCAAAAACAGTGAGAAAGAGAGTGGGGGCGGGAAAATGGGAAAAGCAAATTGAAAATGTGCTGCCAGGCAATGGCAATAGCAATAACAAAAACAACATCAACACAACAACAACAAAAAAATGAATTTGTTTATTTTGATAATTGAAAAGGCAAACAGTTGAATAGCAAGGCACGTTTTACAAGCAAATAAGGCCAACAACCAAATGCCATGAATTCATTTTGCACTGGTGTTTCTTCAAATGAAATTAAAATAAAACAAAATATTATGGACATGGCGCTGACTGATTCGTGGGCTCGTTTGCATATCGATTGATAAGGGACCAAAATACGAAATCAACAAAATGTCGATCAATTGTTGTGTCGTGACATTGTGTAAATATTTGAATTTTATTGAATTCGATTGATTTTCAATGCTCTTCATTTAATCTGGCCACATCACAGAAGAAGCACACACACATCCAAATCCAAACCCATCCATACACATATACACACAAATATTTTATTTCGGTTTCAATAGAAATGCATATGCCATTTTCAGTATACCGAGCCCAGTTTATTTGCACACCCAAAAATAAGATACTCGATGGATAATCATTTGCTCTCACCATGGGGTCTATATAGCTCACACTCTTTATCCTGGCCTATTCAATAAAGTAAAATCAAAAAAAAAGAAATAGTTACATTTTACACATTGTTTTGCGACAGAGTTTTGAAATAGGACCACAATTCCGAACAATTCGGTCGACATTGCCCATTGCAATGTGATGTGCTGTATATTTGGCCATACCAAGTACCAACAGTTCGATATGACTATCGAAGCATACGTTTTGTCACACCATTCACAATAATATGAATGCATACAATTTATATCAATAAAGCTCAATGCTGATATTAAGTACGATTTCGCGATGAGAGAGGGAGAGGGGGAGAGAGAGAAAAAAAAAATCGAAATGCAAAAATGGCTGGGCTTATGTCCTTTTGATTTATCGTTTCATTTTTCAGTGGTTCAACGAGTTGATCGAATTTTTTATGCAGACTTTTGGGAAAACGAATCAAATATGGTAGCGCACAAAAAAAGAGAATGTTGTTATTTCCGTTTAACGGGGCTTGAAAAATTCAAAACTCTGTATAAATAAAGTGAATACTGAACAGCAGCAACATGTAAAATATCGAATTGTAGAGAAAGTTTTTTCCCATTGTTACCCATTCAATAATCATCACATGAATCACAATTTGAGTTCGAAAATCATTCGTCTCATGACAACTAGCATTTTTGATAGAGCTCTAATGCGATCTAACGAACTAACTTTGAAATCTCCCATTAAAAGAGCTAACCGTAATGCTCAAATCAACACTTTTATAAGTTTTCGCTTATTTACGAAACTGATTTCAATCGATTATTACGCTTTTTTGAGCAAATATTTTGCGTAATAAGATCGCTCTACTCCATCTCTTTCTCTTGCTCTTGCCTGCTCTGAATCCCAAAACATTTGGTTATGCTGTGCAAAATCATTTTCGATGTTGTTTAGCACAGGCGAAAAGAAAATCCAAACGTGTGAATGCGAATGCATTGCAAACACTCTTTTCACACTCTTTGCCAAACACTCAACAGGATATGAGTAGCGGTGAAATGACATGGAGTAACTAAATCACGGCGAAAATTTCGCTATAGTTCATGGAACTTGTGATAAGTTCATTTTGATGTCAACGCATCGACACACCGCAAGAAGACGATTCGCATAGCTGTTAAAATGAGTCGACAAGAAGCAGTGAATTACATAAACTGTTTATTTTCTCGTTGCTATTTTGTTGTTATTTGGTGTTGTTGTTTTTGTTGTTGTTGTTGGTGGTGGTGGTGGTGCTGATGTTGTGCTTTGCTCGTTGTATTTTTCTTTTATTCAGTTTATTTAGAGTCAGGCTACCCAACGCGAGTTCATGAAGCCAAAAACGTGAAAATGCTTTAAGTGTTCACCAGAGAGGAAAAGATAGAATTAGACAAAGTACAAACAACGGAAAAACGAGGATTCATGCGAACCTCAAAATGAACAAAACGTGTAGAGAAAAAAAAAAGATCAGAAGAATTCAAAGATTGGGCCACCGACCGAACACTGATGCTGCTGGTTGTTGGTAGTGTTGCTGTTGCAAGATGTAAACGTGAAATTGTAACGTGGTGCTTATGGTGTGCAGCATCGTGTATAAATCGCGGGTACACGTTTTTAACGATAGCAACGGGAAAGAGAGAGAGAGAGAGAGAGAGCTTCGAAGATTGAGAATGAGAGAGTCCAAGTGGAAAAGAGTGAATCGAAAAAATGACTTTCGTCAAAAACGACAAAGCAATGTGCAACACAGCTCCACCACCACCACCAACACCATCGTCAAAACTATTTTATAAAAGCGCCGGAACGTTTTTGTTCGTCAGCACCAACGCATAACTTTTTATTATTTTTGATGTTGGCTAGATGAGACAGCTCAAGCTGAAGCTCAAGCTCATACAAATGCAATCGCCCCGCACCATCCTCCAGTACCAAGCACTTTTTACACATCATTTTGTTTTCATTTCGCGCACTTATTATCATTACAGTGAGCGCCCAACCACTGGGCTGGGCGCTGTTCCACAGCTGTCGTTGCTCTCTAAATACATAGTTTTATTTGTATTTATTTTTGTTGACGAAATACATTTGCTCAACTACAAAGCCACTGTGCACATTTTTCGGTGTGTAACTTTGTGCGTTATTGCTTATTGTATAGCATTTGCACCGGCACCGGTAACAGTAACGGCAACGGCATTGGCATCCGAACGGATTAGCTTGGTTAACAGTTTGCTATCACGGTTACAAGTTGATTCAGAGTTGCCCACACATGCACAATTTTCTCGAGTCATTTTCAGTTTAACTGGATGTTCGCTCTATTTGAATGTTATGCAAATTAAATGATGGCAATTCGTGGAATTCAACGTGATACTTAATCTTCCATTGCAATGTAGGTCTCATTTGCAGCAGACATAACAATTAATTGTAAACGCTGTTTTAGCCCGAATTTTCAGAAGTTTATTCATTTTTTGCTGAATTCGAAATATAGAGAGTGTGTTCGAGAGACGATAGTGAGAGCATATAATCGCTATAAATCTCTTCTTAAAATGAGCGGAGAGTGAAAAATCCAACTCATTTATGCATACGATACGAAGATTGCATTAGCTAATTACTAATGTGACATCGATGATAGCATTTTACGTTGCCATCATCACACTTTATTCCGAATTGCAGCAGCATTAAACCATCCTGTGACACAGGACACAGCGAAAAAGCGCAAAAATATAATAAAACGAACATTCACCATTTGCGCTCGTTCACCAAATCCGATTGGCAAACAATCTAAATTGAATGGAAATTATTTAATTGCTCATTTATGAAATGTAAATAGTGAACAATCGATCGAAAATGAAGCATATTCCCGAAAACGACGAAAGACGCTTGAATTTAACAGCCGGTAATAGCATTTAAATTTATACAATAAAATTGGTGTATTGTTGGTTTTAAATTGGTGTGTCGAATAAATTCAGACAGCGAACCGACAGCAAGTGGAGTGTCGACGGTGTGTCGTCATTTGTAATGCGCTACCACTTTCCACTTGCCTGCATCCATCTTATCAACGTCAACAACTTTTATTGCCGAAAATTGCTCACCGCATCAAATAATAAATCCAATAAAAGATAAATCAACGCCACAAAATATATAAATATAAATGTTTGCTCTTTCGTTTGCTTGTTGCTTTGCCAATTGCTGCATGTTGCTTGTATCTCATGAATATCGGCGTTGTTGAGCTGAAAGACTGGAAAATACAAGTTATTTGTATGTATTATTTCACTGCGGAGACAACTCGATGAAAAGTAAAAAAAGACGCAACAGAGATGCAATGCATTGAGAATTTTGATATCTTTTTCCGCACTAAATATGGTTTATGTGGTGTCACAGTCGTGATTTCCAGTTGATGTGATTTTATGAGGGCACAAGAGGACGGGGACACGAAACCATTCACAGCGAGCGAAGCAATCAAACGAATCACCGACACACCAATTGCCATGGCTCCAGTTAAATCATCTGCTGTTACATCGCATTTTTGTGAGTGGCTCAATGAACAATTTTCAAATCGTTAAAATATTGGTGCAATTAATTGAGTTTCATGATGATGAAAAAAAAAAAACGCCATAGAAATCGAGATGGAGAGAGGAAAAAGTAATTATTATTGGATTTCGTTAATCGTATTTCTCATCGGATGCAAATCAAACATTTAAATTCGTTTTCGATTGATTTATACAGTGACATTTAAAAGCGGTAAGTATTAAGGTTTAGTGAAAATCCCACGTGACAAGCTCTTGCCCAGTGTGCTTACACAGTTACCATTCGAATTGCACACATTTCTTATTTTTATTGTCGCATTGCTAAAATCGTGACGACTGCATGAATGCACGACGGACCAGTAAGAGGGGGCTTCAAAAATGTTTAATTACCCATTTTTTTTTTTTTTTAATTCAAATAGTTTGCTAAACCATTTGACAACGTTTGATTGGGAGCGCACGTGTAATTAAAACGCCGTCGAATTCACCATAAAAGTTTGGTTTTATCGTGGGTAATTTAAGGATTGATTGCATTAGGTCGGTCACGAGCTCTCTTCATCGATGTGGTAAACTTGGATAGCAACAACTAGACGTTATGTCATATTTTTGAAACTGTATATAAAAACCAGTTTGAAAGCGATTCTTTAATGTAGATGACGCTAAAACAAAACAAAAAAATATTTTTCACTGTCGCAATGAATCTGCAAATAAATGTGGCTTAGTTTCAGCCATTGGCAAACTATTGCATCAATGTAGTGAGATGTGAGTGCGACACAAACAAAAACAAAAAAATATTGTCCCAACTACTGACATTACCGAACAAAATGAAAAGTAGTGGGTGCAAATATGGGAAATATTGTCTTGGATTAAAAAGGTAATTCCATTTAGACAAAGTATCATATTAAGTGGCAAGAGTATAAACTGCGAATATTTGCTCAGCTTCATGGGCTGAGAAAAAAACAGGTAATTGAACGCCTGGGATGGCATATAAATGTAAAATGCTAGCGCTAGGCAACAACAGCACACCGACTTGTGTACAGTAATAGATTAATACATTTACGAAATGACTGCTAAATGACAATCCTTAACTGTAGACACTAGGCTACGAACGGATATTCGTTTCGCCTTGTTTGTTTGCCTTCGTACGCGTGTGTAGGTATGTGAGGTTGAATGGTTTTGGATCGTTTGATTGTATTTCGCGTGTATGGCACACACATACAGCGTGTATGCGTGAGCAAACCGGAGCGAACCGTGTGTTTGTGTAGATGTATTTGCATTACCTCAGTGTTTTTGCCACCAGGAAAACAATAAAAAGTTAAAATTGCACACCAGCAATAGCAATGGCATCTTTGCCATAAGCAAATGCTTTCACATCGTCAGAAAAGACGTTCGGTAATAAGGACAGTACGACCGAAGGGAATGTGGATAAGTCACGAATTTATATTATACATCAAGTGAGAGGAATGGAAGATGGGCCAGGCTATGCATCTCACATACGACAAAGCATGAACGAGTGGCAGAGACAACGAATTCAGAGATGAAAAGTGTGTTGGGAGTGAAAGGGTGGCAGGCAGGCAGGCAGGCAGTGAGCAAGAGTGTGATGATGAAGCCAACGTTGATATCGCCATAGAAAATAACAAACAAATAAATAAACAACCGTAATAAGAAGCGCACACAATCAAAATCTGCCATACTGTGAAGAAATGAACAGAAAAAGTCGGGAACGAGAAAAGTGAAGCCGATAGCATGTTATAACCGAAGAAAATATGTGTACAGCATACAATCGTCATCCGCTCCACAACCATTCTTGGTCGCACCATCTAAAGATACGTGGACGGAAGAAGCCAATGTGTGTGATTTTGTGTGTTTGCTTATTTGGAGATGATGCTGGCGATTGTTCACAGTATCACAGCATAACAGTGACTCGTGTTGCCGGTTTTGGTGAGTTAAAAGTGTTACTTAATACCATTTTTCGTTCACATCCTCGAATACGCTCGCTCGCTCACTATCACCGACTTTGAAATGCGTATTTACCAAAGCAAGATAGATGGCGATTTCTTTTTGTATTTTGAAAGACTTTTTCCTCTTGACGCTTTCGTACACAACAACAATAGCATTTGGCTAATATCTTTTAAGAGAGTGCAAAAGACAAAAATTTAGCTGTGTCTGTCTCTCTCTCTCTCTGTGTGTGTGAGCGTGAGTGCGCGCGTAGAAGTGAGAGAGGGCGCAAAGTAGTTGCATCAAGTCAGAGCTGCTAATGCTTAATGCGAAGCAAAACGGAGATGGGGCTGTAATGATTCCTTGCCTTGTATTTTAATTTGGTGGCTGGTGGTTGCTCACCATCCTTACATATAATCAACTTGGATTCTATTACTATATTACTTCGACCGGTTCGAGCTTGCAGAACACGTTCGTCGCTTGGCGCACACATAAAACAAACAGAAACTGTGGCAAAGAGGCGAGACATTGCGAGAAAAAAAAATCCGAGTCATCTAAAATGAAAAACAACCCGAAAGAAAAATTGGAAGGCGAAACAGCAACAGCAACAGCAGTATCATCCACCAACCGAAATAGAAATGCAAAGGGATGGAATGGCGAGCAAAAGATCTACAGACAATAGACACACATAGATATGCATGATATTCTGACACCACACCTCCAATGCCTGGCTACACCAAGCACCACCATCAGCTAGATGCTGCTTCTACTTCGTCTTTGAAAACGTAAAAAGAGTTTATTTTAATTAAAATTAAAACCGGTGTGTGTGCTTTTTTTTCTTCTTCTGTGTATGTGTTAAAGACAAAGTGTAATATAAAAGTACGATTTAGTACAAAATAAATCTGCGTCGTTGCGCTGCTTTAGTGGGTTGTGACGTTACTAGTTGGACTTTGTTGTTGGCCGTTGTTCTTCAGCAACTTTTTATTTGTTTCGTATGCTTTTCTTGTGATATGGTTTTTTTGTCTCTCTGTCTCTCCTTCTCTCTCTCTCTCTCTCTCTATAGCCGTTGGTGAGCTCATTTTTAGTGGCGGTTGGCGTTGCTTTTGCTTTCCACTTTTCTTTTTTATTCGGTCACATAGCCATTTGTAGTGAGGTTCATCGTAAGATGTTGGCCATTTTCGGGCATTACGTTTTGAGTCTCGTGTGGTGAGGCTGGAGAACAAAAAGATCATTTGGCCATAAAGGAAACGGTTTTCTTAATTCTATTAAGAACGGAAATCCAGAAAAAGTAACGCACGCACACACAACAAAAACATACATTTAGATTTTCGACTTTATCCGACTCTTTTATAACCGCTCAACCAATATGGTGTTTTTCGTACACAAAAAAAAAAACAACAACGAACACACCCGGTTGAAAATTATACCTAGCTAAAGCAATGGCATTCAAAATAAAAGCCGAACAACGATCCGTATAAATGTAGCTTAGTGTTATGTGTAAGGTGTAATTTAATGAATGAGCAGAAAATTTCGTATAATTGCACAGCATTTAGTAAATTGACAAATTCATTGCGGGATTTTTTATTTGTGTGTATGTTGGATGTATGTATTGTGTTTCGTTCATTCATCCAGCGTATTTTGAATTGTTTGTCTTTTGCATGGCTTTATATTTCTCTGGTCTGGATGTGATCCTAAGCGATACATTCATGCTGCTCATGTTTCGCGTCCATTTCACTTCACAACAAGCATTCAAATGCATATTCATTTGGTATTTCAAAAATTTCACGTATCCGCCCCGTTTAAGAGTTAAACACCAGCATTTCAAATCCAAATTACCTATTCATTTGCATTCAGTATTTTTCATAAGATCCGATGACAACTGCCACCCTAGCTAAACGTGCCGCCACACACAAAAGACATAAAAAACACATAGTCACATTTTGTGCAACTTGAACAAAAATAAATTTCAAAACACTTAACAATTTCAAAATTTATTTGCTCATTTCATCAACTGGAATATTTGCGGCAATGTCACTATTTTCATGGTGGCCGACAGACAAACAGCGAGCTAACTTTTTAAGCGACTGAATTAAAGTGAAATTAATAAATTAGTTGGGCATAGCAAATGAAATAAAATAAAAGTGCCCAAAGCTTTGGGTAAGTGTCATAAGAAAATCCACTGTCATCAAATTACGATTGCTGAGCATTAGAAACGAAAACTTTGTGCAAAATTGTGCGTCCATTGATTGGTTTGCCGAAGCACCGACAACTCCAGTAGCGTATCAATCAACTGAAATTACCAATAACCACATAATAAATAGATAATACTTTTAATGTGAGTTAGAGTGTTTGGCTGTCGACCGTTGCTGTTGTGTACATGGGTCGCGGTGATGTGGAGAATGTAGCAAATAAAGTGCCGTCCACTGAAAATACCCACACGATACTCATTCAATTTAATATAGACAAACAATTTTCTCTCTCTCTCTCTCTCTCTCTCTCACACACACACTCTTTACACTTAATTCTCTGTTTCACTCTCTCAATTTGGTCGCATTGCAATCATAACTAAAACAAACTTGATAGATTTTTTTCCAGGCATTAATGATCATCGAATATAAAATATAATCAATGGTGCCGTTCGATGCCGGCAATAGAACGGAAGTAAGAGAGATTGAGATATGGCCAAACAGCCAAGCAATACCAACCAATACTCTTCTATTGCTATGGATCTAGGTATGAATGTTATGAAGCAAATCTTCAAGTTATTCTATCTTAATACTTTCATTTTTAACGTATTTTCCGCCTTTAACGAAATAGCATCGACGAGAACCCATCAGCGATGGCGATACGGCCACACAAAATACACGGCCGCCCTAGTCATCTCGCCACGTTAGATGAACCGTGCACAAATAAATAAATATATAATTTATACTGCAATAACGAACAAACTTTTGCCATTTCAAAACTTATTATTGTGACATGAATTCTTACTTCGGAACAAAACTAAGAACGTGGCATCGTCATGCATCGAGTCGAAGGTGTTGTTAGCTGAATGCTAGCGGGATATCTGTTTACCTCTTTGTATTAAATGAGTATATTTGTGTGTTGGAAAGCGAACAGAGAAAAAGAAAGGAAGAGAAAGAACGAGATCGAAGTAAAAAGAATGAAACAGAACATATAGAGAAAAAAAACAACCGTGAAACGGTAAGAAAGAGCATGAAATGCAATTTGGATAGTGTGGTGTACAAATGGGATTAATGGCAAAGCAAAACGACTCTCGAAGTGCCCACGATGTCAGTTATCAACATGTAGACAAATAATGCGAGAGAGAGTATTCGGAAAATTTGAACAGACTTCATCGCCACTATCTGACATTCCGTAAATGAATGACTGACTGACTGACTGCATGAATGAATGATAGCAAGAAAGACAAGCGTGCTAAGTCAGACATTTGTAACTCATAGCTCGCGAACGAGGCGAATGAAGAACACGGCGACGATGATGACGACGACGACGACGAAAAAATGCCAACCTTCGCACCATCGGGCACATGGTGAAATGCTTTCAAGAACAAGAATAGCCGCCGTGCAAATGTTCGACGGCGAAAGAGAGACAGAGAAAAAGAGAGAGAGAGAGAAAAGGAGAAGTTATAGAACGTAAACACACACGCACGAACTGAGTTATGATTTTTGTTTTACGAATCATCACCAGCAACAGCAGAACACCGCCATCAGCACCAAGTTATGTTTCAATTTTTTATTCGTCTTTCCATTCCATTTTCATCGTTTTGTTTTGCACTTTGTTGGATATGCTTTTAAATTTATCTACAGTTTTTTCGGTGTACATATTTAATATTTGATTTTTTGTTCGCAGCATTAACATGAAACTTTTTCGGTTGGAAATGAACTGCTTCAAACTGTTATACATTTTTGTGAATATTCTTTATTCTTTGACGTCGTCATCTACGTCGTCGTCGTTGTCGCGTTTCTTTGGCATTTCACCCTCTACAATTTGGTGGCTAAATCTTTGAAACGTATCAAGAGGTGAAATCGTTTCGTGTGCCAAGTTGAGAATGTGTGTAGAGGAGTAAACAGCAGGAAAAATGCTAGAATCAAATTACATTTATTATGACAACGCGATGAAAGCAATAGCTGTACACACGATATATTAGATCATTCAACATCTTTGTCATGTCAACGTGATACACAGAGAAACTCCCCCGTCTCTCAATATTTGTGTGCAATTATATTTTGTTGAGTAAGTTAACGACAAGGTGTATTAAGGAATACAACGAATTCGTGGAATATCGAACAGTAAAAACAAAAATGTTGGCAGCTTTTTTTTATGACATGGAAGAAATAATATGAAAGCAAAAAACAATCACCGAAACATTGGTGTTTTTTTTTGTGTTTAGATCCTGGCTCATATTTTTAAAGCTACTGTTCTTTCTACCATCATTACATTCATGTTTTGAATCGGCTCACTATTCACATGGATTAATGGCATTTCAATCATATAATGCTGTCGCTGAATATTGAGGAAATGCGATTGCTTTAAAATAATAATGTTGATGTAGAGTACATGAAATGGTTGGGCTGGTGCTACACGTTGGTGTTTGGTTGTCGATATTTTGTGCACTTTTTTCACCCTATCTTACTCATCCACTTGCCCATTTCCTGCTCATACACATCTGTTTATTCCTCTATATCTAAACCCTCTGAACCTCACGCCAACATCATTTCTACTTATATGTCATGGAATTATATGCCAATTGAAGAAATGATCCAGTGTATTAAAATGCCCCCGAATAATACCTAATATCTTTATGACACAATATACCTTAATATTGCAGGAGGTAAAATATGCGTTATGAAATTGTAATGACTCATGATGTACCTGTGCACTGTATATACACTTTAATGCGGGCGATGAAACGAAAGCGGAAAAAATTGTTTCGCTTTTTATTCGGTTCACTTAAAACATTGAGTCAAGCGCATATTTACTTTCCAATGAACGTTGCCAGTGTTGTGATGCTCTATCCCTTTCACCGTTTCTTCCATTTTGGAAACAAATTATTATTAACATTATTACATGTGCTTCCCGTTTTCGTAATGCGATTAAATTAAAGCCAAACGATATAAACAAAAATGGAAAATTGAATACTGAAACATAAACACATATTTACGTGATATATATTTTGCTGCAAAAGCATGCAGCATATTTGCGAACATCAGTCCCACAATTTCGTTGGACTTCTTCTTGTTCGTTTTCGAAAAATCATCATAAATTGAAAGTGCGGAACGTTTGATGCCAGAAGAATGTGTGTGGTGGGTATAAAAGTAGTGGCAGCGGTTGCACCCAAGACCAGCCCACCCCGACAACAGTTTCATGGTTTCGTTGATGGTTATTTTATTTTCTTTCTTTTGCATATGACCAATTATTTGTATTGGCTACTACTCAACGTCAGCGTGTGTATGCTGCAGGCGATGGCGCGTTGAAGCGATGTAAAATTTACGCTCAATTCGGATCATTGGCCAAATGGACGGAGTTTTCAAGCGTTTTTGAACAATGTTCATTTGTTTCACACAATGCAAACGATCATTCTTGTTCCGTGGTGATTTTATGAATGGCAACTAAATTGGCTGGAGTTTGTTTAACATTCGAAACACATTCACATTCATGCACGCTCAATCAGCACAGAAAAATCTGAATAGTTATTTCGTGGCTTGAATTATTACATCTCTATCGTTGTTAATTTTATTAGACGGAATTCAACATTTTGTAAGGTGGCACATATGTTGCGGCAGCTTAAATAGACTTTAGTTGGTATGGCAAAGGTCAAGAAAAGTCTGAGTTTATATTTATGACAAATTAATTGCCTGCGTCATTCGAATGCCAAATGAGAGGGAGAAGAAAGAATGCGAGAGAGAAAAAGAGAAAGGCAGAGCCAAACGAAGGACGCTTTTTTAAGCGCTCCCACACTTTGACACACACGCACACATTTGAAATGTGGCAAGGGGCAAAATAACACGAAATGTGCATTACCAGGTGCTTTTGAAATCCTTTTCATAGGTGTTTTCAATTCTATGAAATTGTGGTAGTGACAAAAATGTGAAATTAAGTCTCTGAAATGCTGGTGTCTGATTCATTTCTTAGATGGGTTACCACACTGAATCCGGCACGATCTTATTTCTACATTTTGAATAACTTTACAGATAAAACTTTACATGAATATTGACAACCAAATGGACCGAAATGTGTGAAGTGCTCAATTCCAGCTGCACGAAAATGCCTAATGCAATTGATATAAAAACAATATAGCAGACACTTTGAACCTAATTCACTTTAAAATATTTTTGGTATGAAAATATTTTTGGCATTTTCGAATAAGCATACGCTATTACACACATATAACACTTGAGAATGTATTTATATGGAAAAGAGAGAGACACACACAGTGAGAGTGAAGGGAACAGAGGGCACATTACATATCGTATTGTAGCCAATTGGGCCACTCTATTCACATCCAAAATGAAAAAGGCTGTTTAATGCTTTTATACAAATATTAAGACTTGAACAGCATGGTTCCCGTTATACTGATGCGATTCAATTTCCATGTATTGTAACCCGCACAGAAGTGAATATAACGGTATGGCATATACTTGAATCATGTTATGTGTATACTTATAGATAAGGTAAATTTTCGAAATCCGATTGTCGTTCCCCAAACGTCGATATTTGTCAAATGGCATGTTTTTAATGTGAACACACACACACACACACAAAAAAACATGTTGATACTATGATGAGCGTTCAATGTTATGTTCATGGCACTTGAATGCCGGGGCTACCCAGTATACAATACCCACGCCACATAGTCGAAATGCCACACACCGCTTTTTATGATGTTTTTTTTTTCTTTTTTTTCTCTCTCTTCTTTTTCTTTCGTAGTTTGTACCCATACATGGGCCGGAATTTAATGCACACAATGTTTACACTATCCACATTCACAATATTAGGGATAAGTAAAAATGTTCGAATAAAACATTTTCGACGCTATGCATGCAGTTAGATAGAAAACAAGTGTTGATATGATATGAAAATTGTGTATCGCCACCAAACATACGCCCAGCGCCAAAAAAAACCATCATGTACTTGTATTATGCGTAATGTTTGTATATGGAGCATTCGTTATCAGTTCGATAAAAACATTTACGAATTTGAAGGTAAAACCACATTGTACCGTCAATTTTGATCTTATTTTCCATGCTTCATCAAGCGAAAAAGAGTCGAATTCATTGGCCAAATCGACAATACCATCAATATAATCCGAAACGAACAATACCACATACACATTATAGAATTGAATGTGAAATGCGATGATATATGTGTCGAAAAGCTGTCCATCATTGTTAGATAAATGTTTACTTTCGATTTTTATTTGCAATATCTGCCGTATATTTTTGTTTATAGTTTTGCTATGCAATGATTTCAACGTGTAAGTAAAAAAATTGAATTCTAAGTATTATTTCCGAAGTCAAACATTCAAAATTGAAACGGAAATACTTTTATATTGTACAAAGTGAAGAGGAAAATGTCAAACCAAATTGTTGGTTTCTGCACCCAAACAATTGAGTGGCTGAGAATGGAAATGAGCTTGTCAAAACTGGTTATGGAGCGTATCACGACTTATTTTAACGTGTTACATACATTTAGATTGATTCTAGAAATATCTGTTGGCAGGAGAAATGATGCATCACATTTATTGTGGCGTCAATCGGAAAAATAAGCAAACTGTTGACAACAAAGAATCTAAATGTGTTATGTGCAATCTAATCATTCTAATTTGGACTATGTTTTTTTTTTTTTTAAATAAAACGTATTTAATATATTTGAAATTGAATTTTGAAAAATTCTATAAAGCATGCTTTAGATGAAAAAAAAAAATTACTACTCACTGAATATAAACAAGGGGTTGGGCACATGGATTAGGTTCCACCAGTTAAAATGGATTCTAAATATAGATAGGCGATTATGATTGGATTCACCAATCTGTGCATGTATTCGTGAAAAATGGTTGGATTCACGTTTTGGAAGGGTGATGTTCACGTAAATAATGAGTTGAAGAATTCAATCGAAAGACAACAATTCGGTTATAAACCCTCAACCTATGCGTTACTGTGATGCACTTTTCTTCGAAACATCATCTTTATCACATTCTTGAATACCATTGGAAATCAATTTTTGGAATTAATGTTAACCTATTTAAATGTAGATTCTTAATTAAAATAACTTATGTATGTCTTCGAAATTCATTGTTATTAAATGTATTATTGTAATTGTATAGCAATACCGTAACATTTGATATCATTGCAATGAATTGTTGTATGTAGTACATACAATGTACTTAAAAGTTTCTCAATATGAAGTTTGTAATTATATCGGTTATTATGTGCTTCACAAAATGCCTACCTACTTGCAATCTCACCTTCAATTCTGATTAAAATTTGTGGCTGTTCTCACATTGTGCCAATGTATGAAATTAATAACTCTCAAATTAAAGCTTCTAAGCTGTTAAATAAGTCTAACAATAGAATTTTCCCCATGACAATAATAAATCAAATGATTCATTTAAAAAAAAAAACCTTTGTGAATTAAACATTTAGGATTATCTACAAACTAGCATTGAGCCTAGAAAAAAAAAGATATTCAAAGTTTAAACTGATATTCAAGCGTTCGCAAAAGTATAGCTTAGCAGCAAGCATATCGTATTCTCGGCATAATATGCTTGCATATCGATCTGCTGCGTTTGCTACGATGCGAACGTAATGGACTGGTATGCACAGTGTCGACGCACACATACAAACTGAACTGAAGTGATGATTCACTAAGAACCACACAATAAAAACACACAACCTAATCTCTGCGTTCGCGTCGTAGAGAACGCAGCAGATCGATATGCAAGCATATTATGCCGAGAATACGATATGCTTGCTGCTAAGCTATACTTTTGGGAACGCTTGCTGATATTCTCGCATTGGCCTTGATATTTGGATCGAGTATACGGAGTACCCACGTGTTTTAATGATACTTACTCGTATATACTGTTCTTTTATGTTTTATAAAAATGTATAACATGGCCACACTCTCAACATCCCTATGCATGTTAGCCACACAGCGATAGCAAGACTCATTTTGTTGGTTGTTTTTTTTTACATGTGAATACAGAACAAAAAGAGATGGAAATATACATCTGCATCTATCCATCTTTCTTTGTAGAAAGAAAAAAACCATTCACTGTGAGCCTTGTTCTCGCACTGTGCTGTTAGCTGAACTGAATTCGTAAATTCCACAGTTAATTTTAAAATAAAATCTTGAGAAAATAATAATCAAATTATTTACATTTCAAAAATACCATGCATATGATGTACAAAGAATGGGTTACTAGGGTGTTTGATGTTAAGCAACTGGAGAAAAAGAAAATCAGACCGTTTGAAAGCCTACTAAGAATAAGCTAGCAAATGGATGGCGGTTGTCATTTATGCATGATTGAAGAATTAAGTTTTTCCCACACGGGTTGATTTTCATTCCAAGGGAGAAATTGAATGTTGTGGCTTCTTAATTAAATGCATACAATGAAAAATTCCACTTCTTCGATGTTATAATCAAAAATATCCAGCGAAATGCCGATGAATCGTTTGAAAACATTAAGCAAGTACACGAGCAACGATCACAGAGGCTTACACCAAAGCCAGAACTCAGAATAGAGAGAGAGAGAGAGAGAGAGAGAGAGAGAGAGAGAGAGAGAGAGAGAGAGAGAGAGAGAGAGAGAGAGAGAGAGAGAGAGAGAGAGAGAGAGAGAGAGAGAGAGAGAGAGAGCTGAACAACAACTCTTCCATACCATACAATATAAACAGTCTAACAACACTTTGTTCGTTATGAAGGGCTTTACACATTGAAAAACGATTCAATCGCATAGCCCATATTATCCTGTATACACATTTAATTCACGTGTAATCTGCTTATGAAAAACGAGCATATTTCTGTGGTTTAACTTCCATTTGATTTGACGGAAGAAGCAACATGCGAGCAGCTACATTACAATCATATGAGCTCTGCATGCCATATTCAGTGTACACACACATGCTGCATTGGTGAAATGAACTAATCTTCTTTGTGCTGATATGGAAATGCTGAAAGCGCCCCTCAATTACAGTTACAATTATTATTTTGCCTTTAGTCAAACGTTTTGAATGTATTTAAATGAAACCATCAATAAACATTTTTCCAATGTTTCCACACTGGATCAATTTCGTTTGATTTAGCATTTGATGCTGCAAATATCATATATTTTCCACAATGGTTTTGTATCCAGTTTTATTATTTTGCTCTGTACTGCTTGTTCGTTCCATTTCCAATGTGTACGTTCATATATTTTTTTGTTTGTTCTATGCGTAATGTAAAATAAAATTTGAACAAAAAAAATCTCGCTTCTGTTTAGCATATCACATCACATTCACATTTGACTTTTACCCGATTGTTGTCACTAACTTGATTTGCACCCGATAACTGTGCAATGATTATTATAAGTTTACTAATAACAAATAACAAATAAACATTAAAACTATGAAATGTTAATTTCCGCACTTCATTTCGCCTAGAGATGGAATCGTAATGGTATAATCTCTTGGGCGGTTTCATAGATGCCCATAATCAGATCAACAAAAACCCTTTCGCCATCTCTTGCACATTGTTTTTACTCTGATCACTTTTGCAACGATGTAAACCAAATATATTGGTAAAGTAGCTGCTACCGCACCACTCTTCATTAGCAATACACATTTCATATTATCAAAACAGGTTCTCTATGCATTTCAAATATATATCCGATATGCGGTGAAATTTTAACTGCAATGTGATATGTGATATGTGATGATTCGTTACATAAATACACTTTACTCGGTGTTCATCTCATTCAGTTTTGCCCGTTCGTCAGTTTTCAAAACAATTGTGTAATATGAACGCATTAGGCTCATATAAATATATACAAAACACAAAATAAATTTGAACAATGCGCCTAAGCATGCAGAGGATTTTCGTATAATTTATCCACTTATTTTGTGAATAAAAATGCGGCGATCCGTGTACGAGCTAGCGAACGATGAGCTCGTGTGTACAAATTACCTGGCTGACATAGACACACACACACATACAAACACACACATACGTGGATGTGGTATGACTGGTGATGTGCTGATGTATACACCACACCGCACACCCGTACAAATGCCAAGCTAATGTTTGTGTGGTGGTGGCCACACTCATCCTGCATCGGCATACAATAAATAAGCAGTGAAAAGGCGGACACGTGAAATTATTATTATTTTTAATGAATATACTACAAACCTTTGCATGACAATCAGCTCAGGCAGCTAAAATAACTAGCCACCATTTATTGGTTAAAGTTATAAATATTCATCATTAAGTTGTTGTTTGTGAGCTAATATAGCATATCGTCTTCGTGTGTCCCTTTGTCATTCATTGTCTTTCTCCCCCATTTGTGGTGTGTGTTCGGTTGACTTTTTGATTTTTCGTGTTGAAACCGTTTTTATTGTCACACACAGACACACACACACACACACACACACACACACACACACACACTGCATGAAACCAGGTGACTATCTCTCCATAAATTTACAACATCCCGCTTCTTTTCAACCGTATTAGTGACACTGTGTTTCTTGTTCAGTTCATCGCCTGTGCCTTTTTCGTATGCGTGTATCGTTTCGGTTTCTTGGCTTTTTAAAAGCGCAAAACTTTCATCTTTGCTTCATCGTATTTGGAACGCTGGCCAGTAAAGTATTACCAGCCATCCAATATAATTTTCGTTTATCAGGTTCTTGTATGTTTTGGCTACATACATTTTGCTTGTGCTTACATGCGCTTAAATATGTACACATAAAATTAATTAGTTCATTAATTGTGTCGGCACACATAATATATTTTTTACTAGATAACTTTGTTGACGAGCTTTTGAAAATAATAAATACCGAGAAAGATGAGACCACCCGTCCCCAGCAAATCAGCCCGACCTAGTCGATATTATTATTTTTCGTCGACATTTTGAAATATTGGCTGAATTACAGTTGGTTAATCATTTTATTTGAATTTGCCAGTGTTGTGGTATAATATAAAATATAAATATATTGGTAAAGTGCTCAAAACCAACGACCCCCCCCCCCCTCCAATACGCCTTTGGAGTGGTGATTTGGAATTTCAGGGGTTTGTTACATTTAGTGCATGTAAAAATACTGGATGTTATTTGAATTTGTATATAATTTCATGTGTATAAAATGTGTGTACCTTTTGATGATTATCTCGAATGAGGTAAAATATTTTGCAAGGTATAGGAATGAATTTTAAAATTCTGTGATGTAAAACAGAACAAGCATTTTTAACCAAATTATATCAAACTACGGGGCAACATTAAACATCGAGATTTTTCCGATTTTTTTACTTTTATTTTCAATAGAAAATGTCAATTGCAATTCACATCGTCCGTTGCATGTAATCAGATTGCAACATTCAACTGCAATTTCCATGCATTTATTTGCATCTCTTTGTGTTTTCAAATCCTTCTGCATGATTTTATCACAGATAAATGCAATGCGATCCTTTTATATTTACAAGAGGATCAACTAGTGGCCAAAATGTAGCATCTTTTGAATTTTGACATCGTGTATGTGTGCAGTGTACACGTTGAAAACTGAGCTCTTGTATGTGTGTGTGTGTGTTTGTGTGCGTAATTGGCTTTAAGTCAGAGGTTCTGACTTTATTAGCTTACTAGCTACCCTTGACCGTGCTCAGTTTGTTCTGATTCACAACTATCACTGTTCGGTGCATCAAACACACAGATTGACCGCACAACACAATGGCAACGATGTTTGGACGATTCCCCCGGTATATAATAGCACATGGCTCTACACTTCTAATCTCGTGCACTCTCGTTCTCTCGTTCTCTCGTTCTCTTCAGCTGCATTCACTGAACATTCAATTATTTGAATGGCGTGCGTTGAAATGCGCTTGAGCGTGTTTTTCATCAAAATCGCCCCGTGATAATTGTACAGAGAGATAGAGTGAAAAGTGAAAAGTTAAATATAACAACAAGAGTCACTCGACGGATTATCCGGATGCTGTTTGAAAATAGCGAGAGCGTATGATTCATGACCAAATGAGATAACGTGCGGGAATGTTGTTCAAACATACATTTTGCACGTTTAATCATACAGTGTGGATTGGTTGCTGTGTAGATTTGTTTTTGATATACCATACCAAAAATTTAACCAATGCCACGGTATTTTATGTGAGAATATGGAATAAAGAAAAATCACTTCGAAGACTTGTTGGTGGCATTTCAAACTTTTCAAATGGCTGGTATGAAAGAAAAGAAAATACGAAATGTTTCATTCGTTTGATAAATGTAAATGAATCGACGAAATGAGTTTAATAAGTTATGATCGTGAGAGCGAAAATGGTTTCAGATTCAATGAAATGTCGGCTAATTTGTGTCCCCATTCAAAACATATTTGCAATGGGATGATTAAAGAGGTTTTGTAGCAATCTGTTGCTGTGAAAACCACCTAGTTATGCTTCGACTCGAGCAGTGGTTTGTGGGAAGTGAGAAATAACGTAAAAGCAATCAATTGTAGCTGCCTGTGTGTACTGTGTAGTATGTACTGTGCAATGTGCATATGTTTGTGGGTTGCTATTTCTCTCTCTCTCTCTCTCTCTCTCTCTCTCTCTCCCTCTCTCTTTCGGTCCGATTCTTTATTTTTTTCTTTCTTTGTTTTTGTTATCGTACGTTCAATACGTATCAAAGTGGGAACGGGGATGACTTTAATTAAAATGCATAATATTTATTGCATGTTTATTCTTGCCATTGTTTTCCTTATCGTTCTTATTACAACACCTCATATGATGAACGCGCAACTACCAACTACCAGCATACATTCAACGGACATGTCGTTCGTTTTTCCTCCTATCGCTTCTACCGTGCTATGTCTACATTAAAGGGGGGGCAAAAAAAAAATACGAATCCCATTGCCTTTATGGAGGTAACTACAATGTGCTATCTCTAAAATTTTGTAATATTGAAATTGAATACACACACACGCGCGCGCAAAGAAACGAATGTGTGCGAAGATTAACAACAACAAAAAACAGAAACAAAGTGATAAGCAATGAATAAAAAAAAAAGTGCGCTATCAAACGATTGCCCTAATGACAAACACACAATTATCCATTTACATAATACTGGTATCGTCTTAAAACACTTTGAATTCGAAATTGAGTTCGATGGCACCCATTGGACAGGTGTAAATAAAAGCTCAGTTTCATTATGTGCACCAAATGAAAATCATGCAGAGAGTTCGATGTGCCCAAAAGCAACGAATTTTAATTGATGTTATCGGGTTTTTGTTGTTGTTGTTGTTGTTGTTGATTCTTCAGTTTGTTTTTGCATATTTTCAATTAATAGTAATAAAATTACATTTCGACATGATTTTTTTTTATATATATATAAAAGCCATTACTTCAAACCAAATTCGAATGAAAAATGACGCGAGATCTATCAGATTCATTTTGAATATATTATCAACACAATCAGATATATACATGTGGAACGGAATATATATTGTAATTTAATGGACTTATAAGCAAAGTACAATAAATGCATATTTAAGCGGAAAATTGTGATTTCATAAATATGGATGGCATTCAATTTGTTGTTGCAATTTTACTCGTTCGTTGAACACAAAAAACAAGTGAATAGTCCATCAATGGTAGACAGCTATCAGTTATCAATGTTATTTTTATGCTATTTTTAACTTAGGGCACTCTTATTGACACTGTTACACTGGAACAAAAATGAAAAATATGACCAAATATATAATCGCACACATCACAGTCATTGTTTTTTTTTTGCTGCTGATGTTGTTGTTGTTTGCTTTGATTGTGATTAAATGCGATGGAATAGGACAATGCAGCCAAAGCTGTAATGAAATAAAAGAAACCAATCCAACAAAATCAACCAACAGTGGAATGAAAACATATTGAACACACATTCACATATTGACGATATTTTCCAACATATTGATGAATTGACTATATTGCGTTTCACATGTATCGGTACATCAACGATACTGATATAAATATGGTAGAATTTCATTTCACGTACCTGAATTGTATATACACACAAAAAAAACGCGATCAAAATGCAAGCGTTCGGCCAGCAAAATAAATTTCAGTCATTCATCACGCCAAAGATATGCAAGAGCGTTCAATATTTATTGAGCATTGGCGTGGGATTGTATCGATTTTGATTTGTTTTTAAAATGTGTACTGTTTCTGTAAGCCTTTCGGCTACACATGGTCACAGAATGTGGGTGTGCTGAATACGAATATGAGCTCTGCCATATTAACGGTCCTTCATTTGAATGACTTACCCTAAGGACTTGTTCGAAACTATTCAACCATCGCATATAATTTTATACAATCTCAGAAATGTAAAAAATGTTGACTTTAAAAACTCAATGGCAATGAAACTACAACGGCCAAATATTTCTGAACTCGGTTTTGTTTTCGTTTTAGTTTTTCAAATTTCGAATCAACCTCATATTCGGATTTGCCGACACAAGAAAAATGAATCCAAACCATTCAATCATGCTATGCGGGGGAAATATCCAACAACAAATTATCATCATATTATTTAAAATTTGTTTGCCTGTTGGATGTCAATAAAAGTTTGCATGCGGAAAAGTTTACGAACATTTCGAATAGAAATGAGCAATGAATTTCGGAAACTCACTATTGCTATTATCATGATTGTAATGGACATTTTATGGGCCGGATTCATAAAAGAGTGTCATTCATGGTCAATTTCGTGTGTGTGTGTGTGTGTTGTAACAAGTTCAAAACAATGCGAGTAATATTGTGAGAATTTAAAAAAAATATACACCGCCCAATAAACGACACGTTATAAACGATTCATCTTTGTATTTGCATTTGCATATTAAATTTCAGCACCAATACTATATGTATCGTAATATATCGCATCGATAGCAAATGATTCATGTCGAAAGAGTAATGTGCATACGTACAGGGTGCTGTTAAGTTCATGGCCAGGTCTGTGTAGCTGTGAACGACACCACTAGGTTTATTCTGCCAAAATGTGAGCAAAACTAGCAACAAAAATTCCGTCAAATGACAACACATATGTGAATTGTACGGTGTTTGAGGGGATTTTTATGCGACACGCAACATTTTTTCAGTATTCTTTTTTCAAATCTTACTATTTACATTCTATTATGAGTCAAATATTGAACTCAAAAGGCTCCTCTCGCTTCGAATATTTAGAAAATACTGTCAGCTATTCGATGGGACACTCTGTATTCTCATGATGAACGTTAAAATGCCATTTGCTTTCATCGTTGTGGCAACAATTTTTGCTTCGTGCACCATCGTCAAGGTATGGCCATGTTACACGGATCAAATGCAGTTTGTGTTTCGTTCATTAATACAATGAAATGAATTCAACATTTCACATCGAGTCGCTGATATGATGGATGACGTTCATTCAAACGTATATCATATCGACAACAGCACTAAACGTGAATCAAAATGTATCATTTGAAAGCCCGAGAATAAAATTAAACATGTAAAATGGAATTGAATCTATGTGAACAATTGTACGAGTATTTGGTTACATTTTTAGTGCGTTCGATTCTATATAACCGCTTCTATTCTCAACGCCTGATGTATTGTAGTGCGAAGGATATTGCATATCATGTGGATGGAATTGAAAAGAAAGGCGAAGTAAAAGTAATGCCACATTGTGGTCGAGTCACACCTATGATGTGCACGGGGTACATCAAAGGCCATATTTACATTAATTCAACCATCAAGTCAAACTCAGCGACTAATTAATGTGCTAAGCGTTATGTCAATATGCATTTCATGTTGCGAGTTAAAGATGCGGGTGAATCGTTATTGTTAGTTGGTTTCACACAAACGTGCCAATATATTGAATACGTGAAAGTCATCGGGGAATCAATTGGAACAAAGTTTCGTTCATTGAATAATAATCATTATAAGGCATTTGACAATGCGCTGCTATTCAAAAGATGTACACACACGCCACAGTTTTACGGGGACATTTTTCAAAGTTTTTTTTTGTCTTTACTTTTTCAATAAAAAAAAACGGAGTAGAGAACGTGGTTTCAGTGTTTTATATTCACGTTACTTGTATGAAATGTTGTAATGTGTTCATCATTGAATGCATTCATTGCCACAAATGAAGGGTGTTTATTCATATGAAATTGTTTACATCAACAAATGAATCGAATTGATATGATTGTACGGGAATGTACACTTTACGCTTTGAAGCATGACTGTACACTTACACTGTAGAGTGCAATGTTCACGTGAATCACGTATACACAGCAAAAACCAAAACCAAATCAATCTACCTGCAAAACTATGTTCAATGGTATGATGGAATGAACAATTTTTAAAGCTGTATTTGGGCGAGCAATCAAAGCATTTACACTTGTTACTTGAATAAATTCGCTCGAGCAAAAGTTGTTTTTTTTTCATAAATATTGCATACTACAATGTTCGACTATTTGGCGTCATCGTCGTCGTCGTTGTCGTTGTCGTCATCGTCATATTTTCTTATCTTTTTATCGTATCACCCCAATTTGTTTGGTACTTTGGCTGCTGAGACATAATCAGCAGTTCATGAAATTGATATAAATGACTAAAGAGGGCGAAAATTGGCAAAAGTTTTTTTTTTTGTCGAGAGGTGGAAACCGATTTATTGAGTTCAAAAGAAGTTCACCACTTTTCTGTTTTCGCTGTACATCTTGTTCTTCAGCTCCTTGCTGTACGTTTTCGTCTCTATTAAGGAGCGCAGGAGCACACTTTGATTCGACAAAATTATATTCAATGGCAAAAACACATTGGCAACAAGATTAAGCACGAAACAAACTTGGAAAGAGAGAGAGAGAGAGAGAGAGAGAGAGAGAGAGAGAGAGAGAGAGAGATAGAGAGAAAAAAGAAAGATTGAGGGCAATTTGGGTTGGCGGAGTGAAAATGGCACACAACGGACACTGACTGCAGTACATTTATCAACCCAATCAAAATGAAATTCGATAGCATTTTGAATGTAAAATTAATCTAATTGGATAGATTTCTCTTCTCTTTTTGCTTTACGGTTGTCTCTTTAATATTTCTTGACATGTTCGCTTCTAACTGTTGACACTTTCGTTATCACTTCAACTTGACCTCACGATACGCGTACATCGCAAATGTATTCTAAAACGAAATTTGATTCAAACAAGTTTGTTGTGTTGACACAATTTTCATTAAGTTGGAAAGAGTTTGGTGTAAACTGGCACTGCCATGAAGCAATGTTTGGATGGGGATGATAGGGAGAGAGCAGTGGAATTTCTTCTTGATTTTATCCAATCATAAAGAGAGAGAGGGAGAGAGGGCGAGAGTGCGAGAGTGCGAGCGGAGGAGATAAAGAAAGAAAGAGAGACAGAACTGAGGGAACCATGCCAATGCAGTGAAAATGTTTCGCCCGTGTTTGATTACGTATTTTACGTATAAATCAGCTCGAATGGAAATGAATAAGCAAACTTCAGACGAAGTGATAAACGAACAAATTGACGAAAATGTCATATAACCAAAAGTTTATTAACCATCTTTCGGAAACTAATTGCTCATTCGGTAAATTTGTTGGTGTTGTGTTCCTCCACCTGTTTCGATTATATTCGATTCGATTCTCATGTTTGTGCGGTTGACACACACAAGAGAAATGATATTTCACTTAAGAAACATATTTTTCGAAATCATTGGCATTCAGTTCCGATCAGTTCGGTTATTATCAAACAGAATCAGGCCAACAACAACAAAATAATATCTAAAGAGAAAATAGAAGAAGAAGAAGAAGAAGAAGTCGCAAAAAAATGGAACTCAAACAAACGATGAAGTGTTCATTCTCTTCTCATCTGGCATTAGGCATCAAACGGAAATGAAAATGCTTGAAAATAAGAATATCGTTTGCAAAGTATTAATAAAGTTTAGTAGAGTGCAGAAGAAAGAAGCAGCGCAAATGCTGGAAGCATGGCGAGGATTTGATCAACGGTGTGGATGTATGTGCGTATGGCATTTTAAAAGTACATGTATTCGTGCTGCTGATTCGATTGACTTAATACTATGTTATGATTGTTGATTTAGAATTTCGAACGAAATGATGGAATAGGCGAGTGTGTGATGGCATAACAACGGTATAGCGTAAACACACAAAATACACACACCGACACATCGACATTCACATCACAGTGAAACGAAGAGATATTTCTTAAACAGGGACTTAGCGCTAAACAAGCAACACAATATTCGGTAGAGAAAATCTCACAGGTATGCCCCGTCAAAAAACACCGTCACCCCACTCCCCTCAAGCGTTCTACTTTCAAACAACAACTCTACCTACCTGCTTGCGAGCGCAGCACATCAAATGGAGGGCTAAATTTTTAATTAGATAGATTGTTTTTAAGTAAAACCGACGGTATGTAAGAGAAAATGGTGTATTAACGCAACAGCAACAGCTTGTATATGATGCCATGCAAATCACAAAGAGTGTTTGTGTGGAAAAATTTAACGAGTCACAGTGATATAAGATGATTGAAGATTAAAGCGAACAACTTTTAACGGCAACTTAAATTGTATGGATATGGTTTCTAGTATTCCTCTCTCCCTCAATCTTTCGCTCTTTCACTTTCTCTCTCGTTCATTCTTTTTCCCTCCTTCACGCAACCGTACTCATACTGACTCCAACTCCGACTCGTTCTCTTTGAGATAGAAAATTATGAAAAGAAAGATTCGCGCCACTTTTGATGGTAGAAATGGTAAAATGTACATGCGATGCGGTTTTCGGTTGTTTACCTTTGAAGAAAAAAAACGCAAACGTTTAAATTGTCTTCTAAGACGTAACTTTTTCCATTTACGAATTCATCTTCTTTTAGCTGTTACCATCGTCGGCACAAAGTGATCCCAAGCAGCGAAAAAGTATCCGCGAATTGCGATGTAGAGGAATATAGCAGCCGTTATGTTATGCGCCTTTTGAGTATATGTTCAAATGGAATTCTAAACCATATCAACAACACTTTGAAATGTATGCTTTGGTTTGGTTTGGTTTGGTTTGGTTTGGTTTGGTTTGATTTTGTGCGTTGATATGATAAATATTTGGGCTAAAGAATAGCATTTGATCAATAACTTCATTAAAGCGAGTGAAATTCTTGAAATATGCTCACATAATTTCCAATTTGGCCAATGGAATACACTTGACTTGACTGACATGGCTTGCACAAAATGGAAAATTGGAAAGGTGATGTTGGTAACGGTGTGCTATGGCACAATTGATGTACAGCTGTACAGTGTACACACAAACGTTGTGATGTTAAATCGACAGAGAGCATCGAGCAATGAGCACAAGTTTTCGATGTGGTTAAATTGATGCGAAAGGTTAATTAATTTCAATTTGCATGGCAGGATAACAGTGACAATAAAACAATCAACAACAGTTGAATGATTTTATTTGAAACAGTAAAATGGCATTTAATTTTTGGAACGTTTAGAGTGCACATGAAGTGTTGAAATATGGCTACACCCCGGTTAACTAGCGTTTATATACAAGTTTAAATCAAAGTGATTTCTTTTTCTACTTCTTTGACAGCACAAACACCAAACCAACGCTGATTCATTTTTGTGGAAAAATGTGCTCGACAATTTCGACAACGGATTCAATGTAATTATGCGCCAAATAAAATTTCCAAGGTTTCATTATTGCATTCGGATATGAGGGAGAGTTATTGTTGTTTGTAATGAGTTCAATAAATATCCATCGCAATTCATGAGTACAAATAAAATGCTAGCCCCATAAACTGCGATAAAAACAAACTCAAAACGACAATAGCTTGACACAAACTGCGTAAGGAATTGTGACCAAATTACGATAAATAATAAACGCAAATCAAATTCATTCTGCAATTGAATTCATCAATAATCATTTTTGTTTTTATTGTCGTTTATGATGTCGTTTTGGCACTACATTTGTATTATTTAACATATTCTTGAAATGAAAATTTAATATACATGATGTTCTGTATTTTTGTTTTGTTTTTGTTTTGTTATGTTTTGAGACGTACACTTAAAGTTGAATACGCCAATTGATGACAGGCGACGACGTGCCTTGGTCGTAACCCAGTGCAGTGTCGTGATGATGCGGTGTTTGGTTGCCATTCGACACATGTCATTGCGATTGGGTAACATTTTGGGGTGTAGAAAAGGCAGGAGAGAGATCTGTGCATTACATGAAAGAATCGATGCTCTCCCATGCACAATATACGGCTCTGTAGAGTGGTAAATGGTGTGCAATTTTGTCACGAATGGCACCGAGTTACAACCGTATTATGTATGATTATTTCCATTTATCCAGAAGCCATCAATACTATTTGCCATTTGTACTTAAATGTCCATTAAATATGCGAACGAGCAAAATGCGAAAATGAAAATGAGAGGAAAACAGTGATTCGAACGGCAAATAAAAATTACCCAGAGCAAGAGAGATAGAGATGTATAGAGAGAGAGGAAGAGAAAACGGCAAAAGCGGCATCAAATCCGTACAATCATATAAAATATGGTAGCAATGAAGCGATGCAGCTTGAAGCTACTTGTTTTTGTTCGCGTAAAACGACCGACGACCATTTAAAATTTAGTGTGGCAAAAATATGGTTCGGTTCATTTTGTTTGACATCAATTGCCGGTGGTGTACCCAATCGGTGTGCTGTAACATTTTGCCTTAGAATGCACGCAGTCACATCCATCAGCAGCCAGCCAGCCAGCCAGCCAGCCAGCCATTTTCCATGAAAGCACAAAATGCCCGGTTTTATTTTGTTTTGCCATATCGAATATAGTCTTTCGATTTCGATTTTCATTTCCTTAAATTACCTATTTAAGTAAATTTTATTGATCGTTGTGGTGACATTTATCATTTGCCAATTCTACGAAAGCTGCATTTCTCACACCAAATGCTTCATGCTCTCCAATTCTTTTCCATTCACGTTTTTCGTCGATTATGCTATTTTTTTGTTATTTATTCCTTGGCTGTTTTAAAATAAAAAAAAAAAAATAAAAAAAAGTCGGAGCGATTTGCCTCTTCCGCAGCCAGTTCGACGAAATTGCGCACTTTGGCTAGACGAAACGATGAATATCCTGAATTTTATCTAAATAAATTCTAGAATAAACTATTCTACGTTTTACACGAGAAACATGGAGCATTGGCAACGTTGAAATCGTCGCCACCAAACCGTAATGCATCAACAGATTTCAAATTCAGTTGCCAATAAATTGTTTTGACGGCGGAATGTGAAATAACAACAACAACAAAATAATGATGCAAAATATATTTTTTGCGCATTCCAACAACACAGCTTTTAAACAAAAATGCACACGTTTTTTTTTTTTAATTCGTAAACCCCAAAAAGGTACGCACAGAAAGAAGAGAAATTAGCCTAATGCGCCATTTAATGGTTATATATTGCAGCAAAAGGTACGGTACCAGAAAGCAATGTGTCTCATTGCATTATAATTCACAATGAAAATGTACACCACAGTATTTTGAACGCGTGGAATTTTGCCTTAAGAAGATTAAATTACATCGATCAACGAAACTGACATATCGTACACAATTGAGATTGAACGAAAAGATTGGACACAAATTGGGGAATTTTTATTTACTTATTTGTTTTTTTGTTCAAAAACATTTTCTCTTATAGATTTCATATGACAACGAGCAACATCGTCGGTAATGTTTAGATGTAAACTATTTATCTAATTTCCCGTAGCAATCAAAGGCATTAATTCATTTTTTTTCCTCTTCAATTTCATTTGGAATAATTTCACTTCAACCAAAGCATTCAATTGAGCCATTGAGGCAGATATATTTCAGCAATTGTTCTTTTTTTCGGTGATTCGCAAGTTTTGGTTCATCTTTTTTTTGAATTTTTCTTCTTTTTCACTTTTGATTTTTTTTTACCCTGAATTCTTCTCGACAAGAGAAATTTTGCATAAACAATTTGGACGGAATTGTTCGCTTTTATTTTTCGATTATTATGAAATGTGTCGAAAAGTGTGGCCTTTTTTTTCGTGAAATGTACATTTTTCGGTTTTGATTTCAAAGGCAACGAAAAAAAAAATATATAATTGCGAGACGCTTGAGAAACTGTTAACGAAAATAACAATAAAGTTCTTGTGCTATTCTTTTACTTGTTTATTTTACAAAGAAAGTTTCAGATTTCTTCGGTATTTTTTTTTTTCCTATTTTTGTCCTTGAAATATCATCGAAGATCTAACAGCTCAATGTAAATTGTTTGCTGCTGAAAAAGTTTCACGCGATGGAGTAGCTGATGTTAGATGCGATGCAAATGATAGGATTGAAACAAAATCAAGCGTTGAATGAATTGAAACGTTTTAAGGCTATTTGAGTCAGACAACCAAATGTTGAACAATTTCCAAATTGTAAGATCGATGATATTTCCGCTCATCACTTTTGAATTTCCGTTAAACAATTCAACATGGATTCCGATTGATTGGATTTTCAATAGAAAACCAATACAAAAAACCGTCCTATTTTTTAAATTAATTATTCAAAATAAGCTGTACTTGTCGGTGAGCTCAAGTTAAAATTAATAATTCACATATTTTGTTGTCAAAGAAACAAAACGCAGTTGGGTTTCGATGTGCTTTTTCGCTCACTTTTTTTTGGAGTAACACTCCAATTTTCCGCTGCAACACTCCCTTTGGCATGTATTTTTGTCCGGATTTTTGAATACACAAAATACAACGTGATATCACAATATGATGCCTTCCTCGCTCTCTCGATAAATATGTGATGAAAAAGCAAGCATGAAAAGCACATGTAAAGGGTTTGAATGTGTCACAGGCTCATCCAATGTGTTAGCGACTACATTTCGTGTGTTGAAAATTTGGAAAATTTTATGTCTCAACAATATTATATGTTGAGTGTTTTTTTTCCATCTTCGGATGGTGGTTATTATCCCGGTAAATCGCAGCCACTTGAAATGCAATTGTACATTTATCGTTTTCGCGTCGTTTTGAAGGAAGCCCTTTAACATTGCACAATGCAACATCGTTTGATTCAATGAATCCAACGTTTTTAACACGAGGAAAATAGTAAAGTTTATTGAAAACGAAACATGTTTTTTCGTTGTTGTTAAAATGTGTCGTCGCTTTTTAGTGCTGTGTTTCCTTAGAGAGAGAGAGAGAGAGAGAGAGAGAGAGAGAGAGAGTGGCGTACGTTTGAACGATCACAGACATCAACGGCACCGTGCAAAACGAAAACGACAAAAGGAATCGTATTTGAGCCAGTTACCAATGTCTCGTTCAATCGCCATTAAATTGATTTCTATTCAATGGAACATGTTTTTGTATCGTTTTTATTAATATGCGCCTTCGAGTATTTTTTTTTTTATTCTCATTCGGCTCTATCCTGATGCCATTTCGATTTTGTGCCGACTTTGTGTTCTGGTTCTTCATCATTTCGGTGGGAATGCTGTTGCCATGTTTCTCAATTCTCGTGTCGATTTTATTCATGCATTCCTTTCTCGAAATCTTTTTTTTGCCTCCTCTTTCTCTCTTTCTCTGCATCGAACAAGGCAGCCATGGTGCAAAAATATGTTTCGCCTATTGTATCCACAAACACATGCTGCCTGATAATGTGTGAGCTCGCTGCCAGAGCAAACGCATATTACACTTTAAATCGATAACCATTAACATTCATATAGAATCGTATAAAATGGCCGATTGAACGAGTGTATGAGTTTCAATTATAAATCTTTGACTACACGTTTTTTTTTGTTCATCCTCGCTCTGTTTGAGATCTGAACATTATCAAACACTGAAAATCCATTGCGATACTGCGGCAGAGTGACAAAAAACTGCAAAGGCTGACCCGTTTTTTGCTTACTCTTTTCTCTCTCTCTCTCTCACTCTTTTCCTCTTTTGAGTGTATACATTTAGCCCATTCAGATCGTGATCACATTTTCCTCGTCTTTATATAAGTCGTTAGCATTCAATTGCCACTGGACTCGCATTGTTGAATCGATTTAGCAATGGACATGTTGGCACTGGACATGCCTGCTTCAAATGAATGCATACATGTGGAACAGGTGGATTTGAAGCCAACGGGAAACCAGACACACTATTCGGGAAATGTACGCGCGTGCACATATTTTCTATTCTATTTTGTTAAAATTCTGGACGAAATAGCAACAATGCTCTTCTCGGCCATTACGTTTGTCCAAATGATACTTGTTTTAATTTTATGCATCATTTTTTACACGTGTGCCGCCGTGTTTTTGCCGTTGAAAAGTCAGAGATAGAGAAAGTGATAGAAAAGTGTGTGTTTGAGATAGAGAGAGAGAGAGAGAAATGCAGAACGTTTTTTTTTACATTCGAGTAAAAGCAGCTAGCCCAACAGCACAACAAATTCAGGTTATTGTGATTATTCTCATGCAATAGGCGCTTTGAATTTTCTGTGTGCTATTATTGTTGTTGTTGTTGGTGTTGTTGCAAAAGGAAATTGTAGTTCATGGCGGTGTCGCATAACCCGCAAAGCCATGACAATAGATATGAAATAAAAGGATTATTCAATTTCAACTCGTCATGCGTAGAGCAATGGGGTGGATGGGGAGAGAAATATAGAGAAAGAGAGAGAGAGAGAGAGAGAGAGAGATAGAGAGAGAGAGAGATAGAGAGAGGAAATAAAGCGATCGCCACGAACATCATTTCTCTCATTTAAACATGGTTTTTCTCGAAGTTGTGATTTTGTTGAATTGGTGCAAATTGCGAAAGTCATTATAATGGGCAATAGAAATGGTAAGCGTGGGATGGATTGCAAGTGGAATGATTCTAGGGGGACGGCAAACCAAAGTGAGGTCATTTCCAATTGAAATTGCCAATTTATGCGTTGTAATAACGCTGGTCCAATTAATTCATTTTCGTAAATCTGATTAGCAGAAATTATATTAGACAATTTAAATCGTTCGATTCGGTGAGACTGATGCTCCGACGGAATTGAATAAGTGTTTAACTTGGCCGAAATGACTTGCAGAGAGTTTTAGCTTGATGCGAATCACATGTACACATGCACATACACCAGCAACAACAATTCCGGGATATGGTGTGGCCGATGGTATTTAGATGGACAACGTTGCTGTCGCCATCGTGTCGTGCATGAATTTACAAATATGACTAATACTCAAGATTGTTCTACAGTTCGATAAAGTTCAGCATATTCATTTGTTTATGTCTCTTCGAGTTTTTGCCCTGTAATATGTAGCAATGTGCGTGTCTTATCGCTCAATAAAGAGAATGGGTGAGAGAGAGAGAAAGAGAGAGAGAGAGAGAAAACGATGAAAATGGCCGATTAAATGGACACTCTCGCTAAGAGAATACCGTGGTGAAAATGCAATTTGCTTAGGTTTCACACTTTATTAAAACTGACATTTCTTAGCAATGGTCATTGGAAATGTTGTAGTCATCGTTATCGTTATCGTCATCATCATCGGCATCTGTGCCTTCGTTCTTTGCTTTGAAATCGAGCCACTGTGTCTGTAACACACATACACACACACACACACTCAGGCATATAGAGCAACATGAAGCAGTACATATTTTATGTGTATATAATGTCCTCTTATTATCTTTGTGAAAAAGCAGAAGAAGAAGAAGAAGAAGTACTGACATCTCGTCTATCGCCTCACCCGTAGTTAGATACAGTGCATTAACAGATTATAGTGTATCTCTGTATACATCTCTTGTGTCTATAATAAAGTCGAGGCTAAATAGCATATATACGTCGTAAAGTGCGAATGAGAACTACACTTGAATTTGAACATGTATAAATCTAATACGCAATCTGAGATGCTCATTCCCAGTGTCGCATCCATATGTGGTCGGAAGGCCTCCGAATGAACTTTTGCTAAGGAATTTTGCAATCCAATGATGCCTTTAATTCACACTCAGTCGCGCGCGCACACACACACACACTCTCTCTCGCACTCATATTCGTACTCCAAGATATAGAGCCACTGGACAATTTATAATTACATTAATGTGCATACTTAAAAGTGTTGTACTATAAGCGATAGACTAACACTCATATTACAAGCTATTTTCGTGCGTAACGAAACAAAATTAGAAGGGAAAAGACGATGAATCTCTCTGTCTCTTGTTTTCGTTCGGTTTCGTTACAACAAAAGCTGAACCGACCATTGAACGACTGAATGAACTTCGACGTTGGACATCCTCTGCCATTTGGCTTCTTTTATGCCATTTCTTCGCCATTTTTAATTGTGTCTCTTTATGTTCAAATGTTACTTCATTCAAGATTCTAGAGTCGGTTCTTTCTTTTTTGCCATTTTTTTCGTCGTTCATCCGCTCTTGATCTTTCAGCGTGTAAATTCAAGCTTAATGCTCTTTTTTACGCTTTTACTCTGAAATGTACTGTAACAGTAAGCACAAGCACACACACACACACACATTTGCCTCTCAGTGCCAAGTGGAATCTGAGCATTTTCACTTCGAAATTAATTCCTAATTTGCTTTATAATTAGGTTTAAAAATTCTGAAAAAGAAAGAGAAAAGAAAAAAGAGAGGAAGATGCTCTGTCTCAATGCAATGGTTGTAATTCGAATGCGAAGTGGATGAATGTGGACGGTTGGATGAATTTAAGGACATCGATGCTCTTCTCTTTTTTTTTCTCTGTGTATTCCTTTATCCATTCCCATTTTATTTCATTTTTAGTGCGACAAGCTCATGGTGTATGAGATGACGAACAAAATCTTGATTTATGTTGAACGCATTTTAGTGGCGTTTCCATGTACTGTTACAGTGTACATTTGCCATGTCAGTTGAGAGAAGTGTGCGTGCGCTCGCGTGTGAATGTGAATGTTTTTAGTGCCTTTTTCAGTTTCACTTTTGATGATGTGACAATGAACAATGAACATCGAATTTAATATACTCGGTAAGCTCATTCGCGGGTCAAAAGAAATATTCTATGCGTTAACATTTCCCTCGATTTCTAGTCTTCTCGAGCCTTTCACGTCACTTTATGCTCGGCACTTTGGTCGAACTGTCTTTTTTTCGTGTTTGGTCGGTTTTTATTTGATTTTTTTTTTTTTTTTTTTATGCTATTAGAAATGCCATCGACAACCAAAAAGCGAAGAAGAACATACCAAATTATATTGAAACTTGTGAATTGTGTGTTTGTGTGTGTGTGTGTTAGCGTTGTGCGTGTTGTATGTTGAATGAAGAGAGCAAAAGAGAGAAACGTTGTATGGATGAAATGAATGGGAGGAGGCTGAGTACATCGTACACAAAAATATGCCAAAGTCAGAAGCATAGGAAAAATGTCAACGTAAGAGAGAAGAAGATGAAAAAAAAAATATATAGAGAATGTGATGCCACAATAAATTTTCTTTAAATTCTAGCACAATTATTATGTACCCATTCTTATGTGTTTGTTGTCATCGTTGTGGTGGCAGTCGTGGTCGTCAGCAATTCGCTTATCGACCAGAAGAATTTCAGTTCCGTTTTTCGTTGTTCGTTTACGTATTCGTCTCTTGTTTGTTCATATACAGTTTGATTGTCGTCGTTGTCGTCGTCGGAGTAGTTGCATCATTTCGCCCAGACATTGGGCCATGGCATTGGCCAAAGCGAATGGGATGTAAATTGATGCGAATGGAACCGGCAGATCGAACTGCACAAGTAAATCAAGGGACTGAGAGAGAGAGAGAGAGAGAGAGAGACGAAGAAAAAAGTAAAAACTTATAGATAACAAAAGCGTTTGAACTACTTATTGTTAGAGGTTTGGTTCGTTTTACTAAGTGAAAAACAACGGCGGAATGGTTTATTGAACAATGAGCACTGCACAGTGCGTAGCGTCATAGCCAAGCAATTGCATTGGATATGGAAACGAGTGACAAGACCCCATTTAATAAAATTCATATGGTAATAACTTTCGTCTTCCTTGTTTCTCACACTCATACACAACATTCGCTCTATGGCTTGTGCTCAACCAGCTCTATTTATCTCTCTCTCTCTCTCTCTCTCTCTCTCTCTCTCTCTCTCTCTCTCTCTCTCTCTCTCTCTCCCTCTCTCTCTCTCTCTCTCTCTCTCTCTATCTATCTCTATATTTTTGTTGGTTTTTGTTCCACCATCTTTTCTTTTGGGCAGATTTTTACTATATATTTTTTTGCTCTGTTTCATCGTCCTCTCGTCGTCGATTCAATTCTCGGCTTTTTTTACAGCCATCGGTCGGAATTTGTATTATTGTTTTCACATTGGTTTGTTCTATGTCTCTGTTTGCGTGGTCTTTACCGATTTTAACAAGGAATTCTTTTGCATAAAGCACGCTATGTGTGCGTTCTCTCTCTCTCTCTCTCTCTCTCTCTCTCTCTCTCTCTCTCTCTCTCTCTCTCTCTCTCTCTCTCTCTCTCTCTCTCTCTCTCTGTCTGTCTGTCTGTCTCTCTAAAAGCTTTTTATTTTGTCTTTCACTTTCGCGTGAATGCTTTTCATCACTATTTGGACTCATAACTTGATCTCGTCGTCGTATTGGCACTTGAAATACCATTTCGATTTTCTTTTTTTGGGGGATCTTCTGTTTATTCTGGTTTTTCGTGAACGATTTACATATAGTGAGGGAAATTGCACGAAATACATCATTTTTAATAACTGAAAAATCGGTTGGGCAAAATGTGTTTAAGCAATCCGATTTAATCATTTTACAAAACAGCCGGAGAACGACAAGTAATGTAATCATAAAACAAAACGAAATGGAAAAAATGGGAACCATTTCATTTACATAATTATCCCGAAACTATTTTCACTCAAAGCATTTCCGTTTGGTGTATGTGACTATTACTCAATTCACAACTTCGTTTTTTCTACTATCTGTTCGCTTTGTCTTTTTCGAGTGAGCGGTGGCATTTCGTTTTTTTGCGCATTTTCTTATTCTTCAGTTTCGTTTTTTTTTAATTGTTGTTGTTGTTGTGGTTGTTATCATTGTCTGAATTCTACCACTTAATTCTAGCGCTTTTGGTGCACTCAAACGCACACAGTGAATTCACACAGGCATAATCACAACTTTACAAACATGGAATTAAGTGGCAAAGTGAAATGCCGAAAATTAACAAATGCGTGGAAAAAAAGCGCGACAAGCAAATCGTACAAAAACAGTACGGAAGCCCCTTAGCTAACTAGAGACAAATTAACAAAAGTCACATCGACAAATTAATTTGAACGCAATAAAGTTATTTGGCGGTTTATTACATTCGCAATGAACTACAATTTCATTTTAATGCCCGTCGCATTCGTCATCGCGTTTTTTATGTTCAAATTGTGATACGAAAAACTGGCAACAATATGGTAACCAAATTTTGTGTTTCTTTTTTTTTAACGTATGCTTGACACTCTACGTGTATGATAAAATGTAGTTAGGTAATTGAAATGCTAGTCGAAAAATTGATAATTTTTTTTTTCGTGTGTGGTGTGTGTATGTTTCTGTTGTTTTATTCTGTATAAGTTGGTATATTTGCGCGGCTGTGTTTACTATTCCAATTTTTTACGTGTATTCATTTCATTTTGTTTTTTTTCGGCATTGCCACCGGAATTTGTCTCTAGCTCACACTCATCACAGACGGGGTTTGTGCTTGTCTCCATTTTTTGCCATTCATTTTTGTTAAGCATTTTGAGTTTGGTGCGTTTTTGCGTCCGCAATTTATCAAACATAAAATATTTGCGCGCGCTCTTTTGCCCGCACTCGTTCGCTCTTTCACACGCGCACACATTCACACAAACACAAAATTGTTTCGTTTGATATGCTTAGTAAGTCATCGTCTTGTATATTTTCATTCACTTCTTTTGACGTGCGGCCGTTTTTCTTTGGTCCAAATAACTTTGGTTTTTTTTTTCTTTCGGCTGTTGCTCTGAGTGTGTCTATATCTCGATTTGTCTACCTAGACTCTGCCTCCTATTTCTGCTGCTCCTTTTACTTTATTATATAAAATTAAAATTGATTATTTTTTTTCGACGTGTTGTAATGTTTCTACCTTCTGGCAGCTTTTGTGCTTAGAATATATTACCGAATTTGTTTTGTTTTTTTTTCAATTTTTTGTTGTTGTTCGTTCGTTCGTTCGTTCTCGTTGCGTTCACTTTTTTCTGTTTCTTCATTCACGTTTATGCTTGTGTTTTGTGTTCCGCTATATGTGAGCACCGTATGTCTATTTTGTTGTTCAAGTATTTGTTATACATTTTCTCTCGTTTTGCCTTGTTTTTCCCATTTTCGAGGCTAATATTTCATATGAACGCATCTCATGCTCTTTATATTCCGAATGTATGCGATTTTTTTGTGTTGTTTATTTATTTATTTTTTTTTGTGCTTCTACTGCTCTTACTCTACTCTACTTGTATTTCAACATTTACGTGTGCTTTTTGCTGCTGTTTTACGTATTTTTTTCCCCCGCTCACCCTCTCACCCTCTTTCACTGTCTCTTCAGTTACTGGTACATTTTGAGCATTTGAATAATAATGGTACAACAGAAGAAGAAAAAAAAAATTACAATGAAAGTACCCACACCAAGTTTTCAGAGCAATGGGTCTTCAATAACTTAGAATCTTAGCCGCCGTCCAGTTTTTTGTTGTTGTTGTGTGTTTGTGTTTGTGTATTCGTTTTTTTTTTGGCATTTTCGGATAAAGATTTCAATATCCAAACGAAATGAACCATCGCACTCAAAAATGGCAAATAAATGAAAGCTTTAATATGTTGATCTTAATGCTAATGTACGGTCATAAGCGATATTGCAAAGATTGCAAAAAAAACACGGCTACCGAAGGAGCGCATTTAACTTGAAAATTGTGTACATAACATACAAAAAAATATATATATATATATATATATAAACGTTGAATAAAAACCGAAAATATGATTATCCAAATCAAATGTACTTACCGACCGACAGTTGAACTTATAAATTCTAATTATCGACGGGAGTGCTTTTTGCAACAGTTGTCTGATCCCTTATCTACTCCGCCCCAATGCTACCGTATGGAAGCACAATTTTCAATGGTTCAGCTACGTGTTTTTTTTTGTTTATCGTACGCGCGTGCAACGAAAATGGGCCGAAAGCACAAAATCATTTCAAACGCGGTTTTATGAAAACAAAACAAAAAATGATCAAATTTGTCAGTTTTTTTGTTTGCTTTTTTTGGTGAAACAACCGATTTGGTGTTTAATGTTTGTTACGTTGGCCGATTCACATTCAACACTGATTTAATTGACGAAATATTCGGTTTAAAAAAAAAACGTTATTTATCAAGTTTTTTGTTTGTTTAAATTGTTGTTTTTGTTTTTTTCGTATGAACAAACCAAATTGTTAACTCAGCGACACTGATCTGCTACTCAACAAAAAATCGTTCCTCCAAAATCAACACAAAATGAATGTGACGAAATAAAAGATTTCAATGAAAATAGAAGGGAAAAGGGCTTTTGCGATGAACGTTGCGGTTTTGTTTTTTTTTTTTTTTTTAAATTTTAAACGTTTAGAAATGAAACGGATGAAAATGAAATTTATAGATTTTTATTATGTTGGAATTAAAGTGTAACAACTAAATTGGCTGGTGCCCATGCCCACACGATGTTAATAGTTACACGTTCAATATATAAATGACAGAAAACAGCTAAATGATTCGGTCTTTGATACCGAATCCAGCGATACAAAAAAAGTTATCGATATGTATATACACATCGAAAAATGGTGTGTGTTCCCTTATTATATTTTTTTTCTTGTAGTATCGCGCGCGAGAAGCGACAACTGTTCTATCCAACTTCGACTGGTACAACCATCACATTTATACGTTCTGTGTGCGAATATCGTTCACCCGTTTGTTCGTGCAGCAACGAACGAAATGTATGCGTGTGTTGGATGTTTGTTGTTGTTGCTGCTTAGTGGTGGTTTTGTTTTTTTTTCGTTTTCGTTCTTTTTTTAGTGTGTGTGTGTGTGTGTGTATGTTGTTGTTGCTGTGTGTGACCGTTGCCGCTTGTTGCTGGAAAATATCTGTTGCTTTTGCTGCTTGTTGCTTCGATCAACAGTGTGCTCAATAAAATTGGCACTTTTTTTTCGTTGATTCGCGCAAAATTTCCCTGTACACACGTACGGATCAGCTACTGCACCATACAAACGAACGTATTGTGGAAATTTTTATAGTGTGGCGACCGTTGAATTGTTGAACTTTTTCGAATTTTGGATGCATTTTTGTAGCCAAAAATGGAAATTATCACACCAAATGCAATTTTGCAAAATAAAAAAAAAAAATCAACCGCAAATTGAAATTTATTTTTCTTTTGATCCGAGTTAATTTTTCCCTTTTTTTAAAATTCGAATTCAATACAAAAAAAAAAATTGGTGTTATATTTTGAAGCCAAGAACTGTCAGATGTGTGTGGTTTGACCTGATGCCAATTTCTGGGTGAAAATTGAGTCGTTGATTTGTGTGTCAATGAATGGAAATCGTAATGAAATATGTGTGGTGATGATTTGTGTTAAAATATATATTTTCGTTATATTTGTTTTTTTGTTTGTTTTTTTTTTGGGGAACGTTTGTTCGGGCGCACATCCAGTTCGGCCAAGTGTTCAACGAGAACTGAATACGGAGCACTGAGTAACTGTCGACTTGACTTCATATCGATGGTGTTTTCCAACCACGAATGATGTTATACGGGAAAAATATGTGGCACTTTATATTGGGACGACGATGAGCAGACGAAAAGGAAGGAGAGACTGATGCCAAGGCACACAAGATAGGGTGCGGTGATTCAATTCATTCGGCCACACTGTGCGATATGGGAGAATACATCGCATATACATGCATTCGGTATTGCTCTGTTACTGTTATCGCCGATGTGATAAACGCTTTTTTGTTGGTTGTGTGTGCGTTTTACATTAGTCAGAATGGTTTTCCGTTTTATATATTCGTTTTTTTTTTTCGTTGCTCCTCTTCCATTCACTCTCTCTCTCGCAATCGGGCAAACGCTTCGATTCAAATGATGCGTCTGCGTATTGCACAACCATTGGCTTTGGCTTTCGCCTATCCAGTGCTATTCCACACATTTTGTGATGTGTATTGTGCGTTGTGTGTACGGGTGGATGGTGTGCGAGACAAAGTGAATTTTAATTTCGTTCGCATTCTATCCTTATTGCTCGTGATGTGGAATTCATTTTACTTTTACGATTTAATAATTGGTTTTTGTTGCATTTTCTCAAGGGGAAGTTGGAGACGCAGCTGTTTATCTCTTTCAATAGCGTACATTAACATTGCATGGCGCACACACTGGTTGGTTGCTTTCGATTGTCTCTATTTGCTGTCAATTGTTTGTTGTTGTTGTTGTTGCTGTTGAACATTATTTGGTCTTCCTGTTTTTGCATTCTGTTGAGGAGCAACAGTTCGGCGCCGTATTTTGGCTACGCAGAGAGAGAGCAAAAGAGATGGATGTAAATGGCAGGGCTCATTTTGATCGTATAATTAAGAAATTTCAGAAATATTTAATTGACGGTTATTTCATTTCAATAAAATGTTCCCTGCTTAGCCGACCGCAATTGTGTAACGGAAATTGTTTCTTTTCGAGATTCAGGATTTTTATTAATTGTATTGACAGTTTTATTGCATGTATTTTTGTTGTTTTACTATAAACTTAACGTATGCTTGCCACATATCAAATGTGCCAGACACTTTTTTTCCCATTGTTTAAGCTCATCTTATTTGTTTGTTTGTTTTTCTTTTTTTTTTGGTTTTTAGCTCAGATATGATTATATTTTCTGCCATATGTACAATTTTCGTTCAATTAAATTCTCATCCCAAAAAAAATTGCCTGTTGATTTTGTTCAATTTTTCTTTTGTCTCCATTTCCTTTGATTTTATTTTTAGTTTTTGTTGTTGTAACGAAGACCATTTAGTACAATGAGCATATTTTTAATTTATATTAATTAGAATCGTTTGAAGCAAGCAAAGTTATTGTATAATGCAGATTGAACTTGCCAAGTCTGAACCGATCTTTGTTGAAATTGAACTGGCTCTAATTGAGAACGGTCAACCGAACGGTTTTGTCTTTGTCTGTGCACACGACAATACAATAAAATGCAAGCAAATTCTTCGGATGGCAAAAGGTGAGTTGTTAGATTCCGAAAATGCCAAGTGAAGTGCAAAAATTTTGCAAAATACAGTGTGGCACATACAAATCAGTTAGACCATAAATTCAGTGGAAAACCACATTTTCATGTACGTGTACCATCCTCATTTCTCTATATTGACACTCGACCCGTTAACAAACCGCACTATAATAACCACATGTTTAATAAAATATGCATGTATTTTGTGTGGAATAAAACAAGTTCATCAGCCGCATCCACATCAATTACATTTATTCGTATACGCTGTTGCTGTGTGTGTCTGTGTGTGGTTTTTTTTTGTTATTCATTTTACCATACCAAACCATAGTAAGACTCGTAGTGCATACAAAGTGGTGTAAATGTATTCCACATGTGTGTGCTGTGCAATGTTCATGTGTGTTTTTTTTTGGGGGGGGAGTGCCGCAAAATACGTATGAAATTAAATATATCATATATTTGTATAAATGGAAACTGAAACTTGGTTTTTGTGTATATTCAGAAAAAAAATAACATTTTTTTTTATAAACTTTGCGATGAAATTTGTCATGTCCTGTGACTATGAGTGATGCTCTGCAAAGTGTTGATGCATATATTGCATGCACATTCATTCGTTTCAAATTTCCCCAAAAAATTGAATCGCATTATTTTGTGCGCGTGTGATTTTTTGTTGTTTTTTGAACGATGGTCTTGTTTTGAATTGTCAATATTCGCTTCGGTGTTATGCATTTTACCGACCGTCAATTTAACACCAAATAAAGCCATTTGAAGATGACGAATTTAATCCATCAAAGTGTGTGTGAGAGAGAGAGAGAGAGAGGGGGGGGGGAGGTGGGGTAGTAGGAGCCAACGTGGTTTCAGTATTCCGAAAGTGAACGTAACAATAGCAATAATTAATTGAACGTACGTATTGGTACTGACCAAGTGTCTTGTAAATTAACCATGTTCAATTACAGAAACAATAACCACACTGATTCCATTGATTTCTTTTTATTGAAAATTATGTGGATATTTTTGGACATGGATACAATTTGGCATTTGATGATGGCTGTACTGCGTTTTATTTATGCATGATATTGGATAAGATGATGAAGGAGGGACAAAGTGATGAAGCATCGATAACGCTATATTCGACCATTTTTATCCATATCAATCTGAATTTGATTGCTGGCATGTGATTTCACATGGGCATAATAATATTTTTATAACATAGCTTCAACTAGCTGTTGTTTTGCCGCTCAATTTGATAGTTTGGGAAAATCTGTTTCGATGAAAAAAAAAAAAAAAAAAATATTATCAAACTACAAAATCATGTACTATTTATGAAAATGTTATCAAATAATTTCCACTATATTTAAATGTTGTATTGTGATGTGATTAACATTAAGCGGCTCTGACAACTTATGTAGATTACATGCTTTTAAAAGCGCAACGAATGGATTCAGTGCAAATTGAGCACACAAACGGCGTTCGTGTGCAATTTTCAAGTGGTTGATCAGTCGGCCGATTCCAGAGAGAGAGAGAGAGAGAGAGAGAGAGAGAGAAAGAGATGAAGAGCGAGGGTGTGTGAATATGCGTTACAATGTTACGACGCAATCTTTTGTCATCAACAATCAACACAAACGCAAAAGGAGACGAACGAGATCAAGCGAACAAAAAAAAAACAGCAGTAGTCGTTTAAATGATTCAAACTATTCGAAGTGGCAGAGTTCGGTTTTCATCACACTTCACATATATGGAGTGCCCAAAAAAGAATAATTTTCCAAGTGAACAAACCGATGTCAAAACGGATTATCGTAAAATTATATCGACCCTGCAGTAATGAATAAATTATTCATAAAGTGTGCTTTGGATAATTTTCATCCTTTTTTTTCCCTGTTTCGGTGCCATGTTCATATTTTTGAACCAGTCTCGACTCCTTCGATGCGATTGAATTCAGTGCATGAAAATGAGTATTTCATTGAGTTTAAAGCGATTTTCTCTCGCTGATTTTGGAGAATGGCTCGTTTTGTGCGTGTGTGTGTGTGTGTGTGTTTGAGCGTGTTCAAATCAAAGCCCAGTGACGACTTGAAACGATTTTCTATTTTTCATCACATGATTTTGTGATGCTCACATAATTTCAGTCATAAAGTAATTAAAATTCAAGAGTAATTATGCATATTCGCTTGCAAATAGATATGTAAATTAATGTGATGTGCGTTTGAATGGCGCCTACAATCAAGCAAATCATTTTCAAAGTTGTCAATTTTGGATGCGAAATTAACACTTTAACTTATCATTGAAAATAGTTTTGCCGAATTTAATCAAGTCATCGGCGAAATGTGCGAACATTTTTCCATGTCACAAAATGCCCATTTATAAAAGTATATGCCAATTTATATGCCATCTTATGTTTCGTTTAAAATGACCATAATTTGAATGGTGTTCGTCCAGGCAACATTTCATTGCAAAACATTGTGTATTTTGAATCTTTTTGCCGTTGCCATTGTTTGTTGCCACCTTAATATGCATTTACTGAACTAATTATCTGTAATTAATGTGTACAATAACGTTTAAAAACGAAGAAAACTTTAAGCAGTCACGAAACAGCACGAAGATATCATCCAGATGAGCCAATGACGCCTCAAAAGATAGTTTAGTTTTGCAAGGTGACAATTGTTTAGTGGTCTAATACACTTTCGTCTGTTGTCATTTTGAAAAATTGAATGCGGACACACCCGTTGTCAATTCAATAAGTAAAAGAGAAAATAATAATGAAAAAAAACACACAGCTAGTGAAAGATGGATGAAAAGAAATTAAACATAGTGACGGTGAAAAGTTGGCAATGTAAACACCAAGAAAAACATCGTCAACAAACGCACTCACACATCAACACCAAATGTTCGTAAAGTTTTGCAAGCAACTTTGATCGCTGCTTTTGCTATTGTTTCTGTTGTTGCTGCTGCTGCTGCTACTGCTTTTTTGCTGCTTTCCCATTATTCTTATTTTTTTTTTTTATTTCGCCACTTTTCATTTTCCACTAGAAAACTCCTATCGTCTCTATTTTTATGTTCATAATCCATACTTGAAAAATTGCAATGGCAAAAGCATTCGGTAATTAGCTGGTAACTAGACTTTCGACCAAATTGTGATGGAAAACACTTATCCACAAAATCGAAAGCGAACTCTCCCACTTTTTTGCAATTAATTTTCGATTAGGCAGTAACAGTAACAAACATGATTTCATTATTTACTCGGCCTCTTTCCCTTTGCCACGGTTTTCAAGCGGGCCCATCATTTATACGCCAACAAAAATTGAGTCGATAAACAAAACGTTTTGTGTTTCGAGAATTCGTTCAATAGAATTTATTGGCATTTTGAATGGCACTTTTCGATCCGGCCCGTGTATTTTAACAGCAACAACGAAAAATGATCGACATAGAGGACAAACGGACACACGGAATATAATATAAAATGGAAATGAGACTGGGCTGGATGGTGGAGGGCGGGAGGAGGAGAAGAGGTGGAATGAGCGTCCGTGCACTCATCAAGCGTTGGCTTCGGCATAATTTTATCCCAATTATATTCTGTGCACACAAATAGTTTTCTTGTGCACTTTTCCATCAGTAAAACGCACTTTTTCCATCCATTTGGCGGGCAAGCAACCAAGAGTAATTTCGTGGAAAGCTAGCTAAGATTTATTAGTTTTCACGACACTTCATCATAATCTGTTAGCTTTAGCCTGAAAACTTGAACTTTTCTATTCTTTGAATATGGTTCTTGCTTTGTGCCATTTGCCGCGAGTCAAGAGAAAAGAGATAATTCGAGAGACATACGAAACAAAAAAAACAAAAAAAATGAGTATTTTTTGTATACTTTTGCTGGCCGCATGATTTCACTTTTCGATAGTAAGTAAGATAAATGATTAAAAATGCGCACTTCTTTATCATTGTCAATTACCAAATGAAACACTTAGAGAAATTGAGGAATATGGTTACTTTGGATTTTTATTTTATTCATGCAAATTATTTGTTTTTATTGTTTTTGTTTTTTTTTTGCACGAAGTGTTCAGCAAATTTTAGCTCGATATTATTTCTCTTCTTTGGATATTAAATGTTGGCACATTTCACAGTATACACCACCGGCCTTTGCTTTACGAGCTGCTCCCTTTCGAACGTTTTTACGTTTGTGTGCCGATTTGGCAGTCATTCGATGTTTTGCAGTTTTATGTGCTCCCGAACGTCGCATCGTTGAACGTTTGGTCATTTTGCGAGCAGCTGTCTTTCGTCTGGTGGCTGTCTTACGATTTGCAGCTGATTTCATTCGTGGCTTTCTTGGTGTTGTTTTACGTGCTCTTGTGGCAGTTTTTCGAGCCGCCGATTTTGCTCGACGCCGTTTTGGAGCTGGAGAAATGAGCGATGGTGATTGCGATCTTTTGCGTTTCATTGTTTCTGACTCTGGTTTGTAACTGGAATCAGAATCACTCTTCTCAGCCAAATCTTCACTTGAAGCTGGCTTCTCGGTTGCTGGTGTTCCTTGACTATCCATTTTCCTTTGGGCGCGATGTATTTCCAAATTTATGTTCACAATTTGAAATTTATAAGTAATACTTTTGATCTAAAATCGCTGAGCCTCAGTTGAATAGCTAAGCCTCCTTGTCTGTTCGGCAAATTATCAAGGAATGAAACATGAAACCTGTTCCATCAATTTATGTGAATGATTTTCTTTTGGCTACTGTGATATCTCATGAATATTTTATATTCTCTTTTCAAATGCTCGATTATGTCAAGAAAGGCCTACTTGAATTAACAGGCCAAGTGTTTCGATCAGGCTTTGTTGAAAGCCTGGACACTCTCACTAACACCTTTCAATAAGAGCGTAGACATTCAGTGTATATCGTTTATGTATTTATTTGTTCACTTCTCTTTTTCTTTTTCTTTGCGCTGAGAGCGAATGCTGTTCAGCAAAAGAGAGAGAGAGAGAGATAATAATGCACAGAGAGAAATGTGTTATACATATTTGTAGACAATTTAAGAATAAAATTTCGAACAAAAATCAATTTCGAATGAACATAATGTTCGAATCAGGCCTGGAAGCGGAGCGAGTCGACTCCACTCGCAAGTGAAATGTTTTAGAGCTTGACTGCTGCTCGTGAGTCGACTCGGAAGAAAATTAGTGAACCTATTTGACTCGGCCACTCCACTCCACTTCACTTCACTCAATTTTCGGAAAAAGTTTTTACTCTTTTCGATTTCTTTGAAATAGAATGTTTGGAATCGATTATTGAGAAGTTTTTGTTTCATTCTGCATATTTTAACGGTCCAAATCAATTCAAAGTGTTCAAAGGCATCACAACAGACTTCAGTCATTGAAATGACTCAAAATGCCCGATTTCAAATTTACGTTCGAATTTTTTTTTCGATTTCTTTGAATCAGATGATTCCCAATGGATTTTTGTGAAATTATTTTGGACATTTTCTTAAATTTTGGTCGTTCTTGAAAATGGATTCTAAGAGTTCAGTTGCATAACACAAACTGATTTCAATCAATAAAATACATCAAATTTTCCGATTTCAAATTGTCGTTCAATTTTTTTCTCGATTGAATAACAAAATTTTAAAAAATGGTTTATGGTGGTCTGAAACATTTGATTTTTTTCATATCAAAATTTGGATTTCATTATTTTGAGGCTTTTCAATGATCGGAATCAGTTTGTGTGGTGTTGCTTAACTTTTTGAATTCATTAGAACTATTAAAATATCAAAAAATCTTTAATTTTGGGATAAAAATATTTTAACTTTGGCGAAGAAACGCTGTATGGTGCAGACCATTGACATTAAAACATTAACATTAAACTGAGGAATGAATGTTTTTTTTTATTGAATATTTGAAATTCATCATTCCGAGGCATTTCAATGATTGGAATTAGTTTGTGTGATGCCAATGAACTTATTGAGCCATTAAAATTTCAAAACGAATAAAAATCGGAATTTATATGGAATAAGGTGGGCTGAAACATTCGAATTTTTTCATATGAAAATTTGAAATTGGACATTTCGTGAGGTTCTGTTGATTGGAAACAGTTTATGTTGTGCCACTGAACTCTTGAAATCCATTTGAACCACCAAAATACCAGGAAATAATGAAAATCCTCAAAAATCCATTGGAAATAATCTGTTACAAACAAATAGACTTTTTTGAACGGAAATTTGATGTGTTTCATTGATTAGAAACAGTTTGGTGCAATTGAACTCTTTGAATTTATTAGGACAGTTGAAATAACAAAATGTATCATAAAAATTTGATTGAATATTTGATGTGATTGCAAAAAATAATAAAAAAGACTCTCTATTTTAATATAAATTTCTCTTTTAAAGGATTGATCTTGACATACACTATATTTGGAAATAAATCAATTGTTTTAATCTTTATAGTCTTTTTTATGTACAGTAAATGAACAGAAATTACATGCACAAATTGCTTAAATCGATTTTATTATGAGATAAACATAGTTTTATTGATTTTGTGAATTCTGAATAAATGCAAGTGGAGTGGAGTTTCGAGCGAGTGAGCGAGTTTGGAGCGGACCCGAGCGTCACTCACTCGACTCCAGCCAAAAAATCAAAACTCGACTCCGCTTCCAGGCCTGGTTTGAACATCAATTCATTCGAAAAAATTCGAACTTTTGTTCGTTGACAAATTTTGATTACAATCCATATATGAGCTAAACAACAGAAAATGGGAATTTCTTCAAGCTTTTCACTCAATCAATTGCTTTCTATTCACACAGCAAACTAAAAGAAGTAAAATCGAGTCTTAAGATAAGATGACTTTTCAATCCCACCATTCACCTAGAGATAAACATCTGCTTTTTACAATATCTATAGATAGTTATGAAACTTTAATTCATTTAAATGTACCAACATTTATTTCAATGGTACATTGGTGCGAACAATATTCTTTGGTTTTCGATAAAAACATGTCTTCAATGTAACAGATTGTGATTATTTGATTGAACAAAATCCAACCTAACAAATATCATGACGCGTAATTTTTTTTATTTCACCTTAACAACGTTAATTTCGATCATAATGTGTTTGTCTGAAACAGTGTCACTCGTATGGACAAATTGTGTGTCTACGTCGCGGTATCGGCCATCGTTTAAACGAACCAGATATCATCGATAGTGGTGCTTGTAGATGTCTCAAATGTCGTGCTGGTTGCCGGGCGGTGGCTTGTCCTTGGTTTATAATACGTCGGCGTTGAGGAGACGTATTTCGTCTTGGAAACGAAAAGTAATCACTGCGATATGACGTTGAATACTTTTTCAAATGGATCATGGTATTTGCTCGAGTTTTCTACAAATTCGATGTCTTTAAGATACATTCATACTTTGAATTTATTTTGAAATGATTTCTCAGGGCCCTCCAAAAAGTACGCTGAAATTTCTCAAGAAAATGATATTCTCAGAAAACTTTCTATCGAACTGCTATTGAAATAGCCAGGGCATTTTGATTTTGTTTTTTATTCGATATTCTTAAAGCGTCAATGAAATAATAGCTCAACAGAGCTCCAATTAGCAATGATTTTAAGTATGATGTTGTGATATATGGATGACCTTTATCGATAAGCCACTTGGAAGTGAGGGAAAATTAGCATTAAAAATGAAGTATCAATTATAACTCAACATTTTTGTATTTCGTTTTCGATCAGAGCTAATGAAAAGCAAACACATTAAATGCTTTAAATCACTTGACATTGTGATTTTTGATGGAATGGCACTTAACTTTAAAATGAAATCAAATCAAATCAACATATTGCATTGTAAGCCAGGTACAATTATACATTATCAAAATGCCACTTTACCGGATCTTTCAATTACTGGGTCATTTCTGTTAAAATGATAGACTTTATTGGGTGGTTGGTAATTGCTGTCTGTAAAAATTTCTCCAATTAAAATTCACACGTAACGGTGGAGATCTGCAAATCGCGTCGATGATATTAACGTTGCGAATGACCGATTAGTATAAGATCAAGATATTTTGTATATTTTGAAGGGCAACAAATGAAACGTGCGCTTCCAATTGCAACAGAAAAATCATAAAAAAGGCAGAAAAAGAGAGAGAGAGAAGGAGAGCGAGAGATAGAGAGGAACAAATAAAATTGATTGTACAAGCATCGTGTGGATTTGTTTTGCTTCTGTCATGAAATTGATTTGTTTGAAGCCATAATCTAGCGATTTTAATTCAATTTGTCGCCTGCAATCGAATTTTAAAAACAACAACCAGATAAAATTGCCGTTAAACTGGTTGATCGCAACTGTCCAATATTGGCTTTATATTTTTTTGTAAGAAATACTTTTCACATTTGATTCCCTTGTACAACTGAACAAAAATCCCAAATGATGATGTTAATTAAATTGAAACAAAAATGTCATTGTCACATTTCAAAATCGCTTGAAAATGCGACTGGGCACAACCGCACCACATCACGAACAGCGCAACATGTGCATACAACTAGGCAACAAAAACCACCAAAATACCAGCCAAAGCTATCTAAAGTACAATCCAAACGAGAAATCAAAGCGAACATGAATAATATAAGAAAAACAGTGACAAAAAGAAAAGTGGCAACAATAAGCAACAATCGAAAAGAAACCCCTCTCTTTCTCTTTTTGTATACGTATATTCATTTGAAGGTTTTCATCAATTTTATCAACCGAAGCCGTGCTGTAAGTGCGTATCGGTGAACATTTTTTGTTTTCTTTTTGCTGTAGTTCTTTACTCTCGCTTTCTCTCTCGCTCTTTTTTTTTCTAAAAACGTTCTGTTTTTCAATCTGTTTGGTTTTCATTTCTTATCAAAAGCTCCATTTAAAGCGCCAACCCAATGTCAAAAAAGGCACTTGAGGTGGGTGAATGTGAGTAATCATTGGCAGTGCGGTTTTGTTATGTTATATTATGTTGTGATACAATAGATTATATTTAAAATTGCTACACAATTGACGCAGCCGAAACCGATGAAGTATTTTTTATTCTTCAAATTCTGTGTTTTTTTTCATCTCATTCTATCTGTTTTCACATCATTCGTTTTGCGTGCGCTGTTATTTTTGGAGCTATTTCAAGAATGTCGCTTAAATGATTCTTGGCACGTCGATTGCAGCTCATTTTTATCCACGCACTTGCTCGCTAAAATGATGCGAAAAAAAAATGTTGAAAATCAGCGAATGGCACAAATATCACAGCATTGAAAAATGCTCAGTTTGGTGATTATCAAGCATATTTATTTGGTGCTTTTGCTGTGCGTAATCTTTAAAAATCAAAGAAAACGCAAAATCTGTCTTTTTTCGGTTTCGCTTTTCCACGAATATCACTGTTGATTCACTTCGACCGTGTTGTTCCGTTTGGCCTCTTCATCTTTTAGCTTGGTCAACGATGACTTCAATTCAATTTGAATAACAACATTTAGTTGTGTAATCGGTACTTTTCGTTTCAGAAAAAATAAAACGAAATCACATCGTGGTTGTGTCGATTTTGTAACCAAGATATTTGACTGGAACAGCAACCACCATATTCTGATATCAGCTTGTTTCGTTTGAATTTTGTCCACATTGTGATGTCAGTTTTGTTCATTTCTTTTGCTTTCGTGTTTTTCGCCATTTACTCGGTGCTTTTTGTATTCCATATCAAATTACTTACGTCTTTGAAAATAAAATGCTGTTACCAACTCGAGATTTGGGAGGAAAGTCTATTACACTGAATTAACACAAGATCGAAGCGAAAGAAGTAAGGGGTGACAATAGAAAGAGAGAAAGAGAGATAGAGAGAAAGAGAAAGAGAGAAAGAAAGAGAGAGAGAGAGAGAGAGAGAGAGACGAATGTGGTGAGATATAAAACAAAAGCACCAGCAATGGAAATATTGAATATACTAAAATGGCAAAACAGTCATGAGAAACATGACAAAGCCGAAGAGAGCACGTCAGAAAGAGAGAGCAACATGCAGAAGTATTATATACAAATAGACAAAATGCCCGACCAAATGGCGAGAACGCCTCTGAACTCGAAATGAATTAATGGTTGTGGTGGCGCCCGTGACGGTAACTGTGTGCACTAGGGTGACCATCTCCGGGTTAATATGCACAATCAAACTCGAAAAAGGACTCGGAAAATGATATCTACCCATCGTGAAAGTGTTTTTCAATTTATTTTGTTAAAAAAAAATAGGTGAAGGCGAAATTTGGAGTCCTTTTGGCCATTATTTTAACCCAAGTATAAAAAAAGTTACAGTTTTATTAGCTGGGCACAAACCAAAACCAACTTTATGTGAAATTTTGAGTGCAACCACCTTAAAAGTCCACTGTGTACCGTGTACAGTGTACGCCATACACAGTAGCCAATATCGCTGGCAGCTCTTGTGTTTCGATCTATTTTTCAAGCTTTAAACATAAATCAAAATTTTTCTCTTATCAACAGGTGACCATAGAAACCCATTGCTTTGTTTATCATTTATTCAAGCTATTTATATCTGTGTATTTTCCTGCTTTGGATTTTCTTTCTATTTTGCCTCTTTTTCTTTCCCAACTCGTCTCTATTTCAACCATCACATTCTTCTTCATTTTTTTTTTGCCCTTAAAGCTGGCTTTCATATAAATTGCTTGGCGGCTCAGTGCAAGGTTTGCTCCCAACCACACAAACACTTCAATTTCGAAACGAAAAGAAAAACATTTAAAACATTTCTGAAATGATAGCTTTGGACTTGATTTAAAGATTGAAAGAAAAGTGGGAGAGAACGAAAAAAAATATCGCACAGATGTACAAAAAAAAACCATAGACGCACCAACAAACCATGGATTTGATTCGTTTATTCTATGCCTGCGAACAAACCAAATGGATTATAAACATTCAAAAGCATTCCAGTCACAAATGCACGAAAATAATAATCGAAGCATGAAACATGAAATTTCCTGTCAGAATTGATTTTAGTTTTCTGCGTCTGAATGTTCACATCGGGTTCTGGATCGTTTTTTGTTTCTCTCATCGTCGACTCTTTCTCTTCAATCAACGATTACTCATTATTATTATTATTATTATTATATTCATCCGGAGCACTTCTAAAGCTTCTACGATCAATTATTTGTGACAGTTGTTTTTTTCCGCATCAGAAAAGTCCGTTTCACAGCACGGTACAATTGTAAATTTGTATCGTCCAATCCTGATCGGCCATACACTCACCATTCTGTATCATCATGATGATGATGACGATGATGGGGGAGAATGGACTTTTCCTCGCTCTACACTATCGAAATGGAAATGGAGCAAAGTTTAAGTTGGACATAAAATTCATTTACATGAGTTTAAAATACTTTTGTTGGGTGCACTCGAGCATGATGATGATTATGTTATTGTGTTCGCGTGTATATTTGTACGTGTGTAAACACTCTCTCACACACACACACACAAACACATCGATTGCGTAATGTATGAGAAATTAATTTATCATTTTGCTCATCGTTAAATGAGCGTGTGAGCGGCGTTGTGCTGCAAAATTGTTCGAACGAATAAAATTTTTCACTATGCCTTTGTTGACATTATGAAAGAGCAAGCGATTGTGTCATTTATGTAAATGGTTATGTTAAGTTAAAGCATAACAATTTAAAAGGGTTAAACATTGGCGTCGATGCATAGATTCAATGAAAAATTACAATTTAATTCTATCGAGCAACAATTTAATGAAGTGGATCCATTGGAATGTGTTCCGCTGAAATATACCAAAAATCTGATTTCACACCAAACCAGTGAAATCCGTCAAATGTAGCCGTAGCTTCACTTCAAAACCTCGACTATCGCATATTTTGCCATTGACAATAGTTTTCAGTCACATATCTTGTTTGAAATCCGGCTCACATTCAGCCCCATTTCTTTATCCAAAATAAATCCGTAATCTCTTTATATTGTTGCGAAAATATTTATGTATACATTTAGATTTAGATTTCATGGTGCTGATAAAACTCGATTACCGGATTCTATTAGGGCGCAAAAGGCCCCAATGGTAAAGTGTCTCGTGACAGAGAGAAATTACATTGGAATCGAAGATCGAAAGTGACGGTTTTGTATGCACAATGAACTATCAATTCAATATGTTGAATTGCATAATCTGATTCCAATAAAATGTTTCATCAATAAATAATGCATAAGTTCTTTATTTTTCTGACTGACAACTCTAGTCACATTGATAAGATCTACGGTGATTATCATCTCATTTTTGTAGTATTATGCTTTTGTGATTTCTCTGGATTCCAGATTTATGATAATATTCATCAATCAAAACTCGTTTTTTTTGGCCTCCGAAAATATAAACAAGCAGGAGCAAGGAAAAAAACAATGACCAAGCCAAAAGATTATTCGAACACTTGTTGATATTATATAAAGGTCATTCGCATTGAAGTGATGTGTGAATAATTCCAATCGAAACATTTATTCATATTGTCACATACATACCATGGCGGCTGAAGAATGCATGTAATCCCATTCTTTAGTTGATATATCACATTCTTAATGCTATCAATGGATTTTTGATACGACGAGGGCATTTCAATCTCGAACAATTACTTGCATTTGGTACACTATATTTGAGATTTCGACTTTCTAATTTGATTTTTATTACAGTAAATTTACTAGGCATACTAGCCATACCAGCCGGAGAGACTTTTTGCAGCATCTAATTAACGAAATCCATGAATATTTACTTCATTCCATTCCATTCCATTCCATTCCATTCCATTCCAATCTAAAGTGCGATTCGAGTGTCACGCCAAAATGTCTCATTGACACCCGATTTTGTCGTGCGATTGCTGTATGTGACATTGATAAAAATTTATAATGATGACGCAAAGACCATTAAAAGTATTTGCTCGGACTAAATAATAATAAAAGCTGGAATAGTTCCTCCCTTCAGTGTAGTAATTCAATGTCCATCCCATTGTTTACCACCGTTCAACAGCATTTCCACAAGCATGAAAGTTTATAGGATTTTGGCGCCATGTCGGTCCTCACCGCATCCATGGTGTGTGTGTGTGTGTGTGTGTGTTTGTGTGCCCGTTGCCGGTTTCTATTGCTTCATCATTGTCCATAAAATATATGCGCTTATGTTGTTGTTGTTGTTTTTGTTATTTTTCTTTTTCTTCCTTTATTTTCATTTCATTTATTGTATTGCCATTTTTCTAAATACAAAATTATTACATAACTTTTATGCAGAACGAAAACCATATAGATTGTTGTAGATAAAATGTCACTGGAAGTGTGATCAATTTGAACTCGAATATGATTTTGTGTGTATTGTCCAAGTCATTCAAATTTCAATTATGAAAATCCAGACGAATTTTCTTATTTCAATAGAGGATGAAAAAAAAACACCACGTCAAATGCTCCGTTATGCGATACATAAATTCTTCATTTTGTGAACTTACCGGGGTAAAACAATATGATGAGTGGAAAAATGTGAAAGTCCATAGCATATTTTTGTTTGCTAAAGTCAAGCTTAGTGATGTCGTGGTTTTTTTTTCTCTCTCTTCACTTGTTCGCTGTGTATGTAATGAAGAGAATGCAACAAGGAAATGCTTCTGGTTAAACATTTAATTCAGTTCATACTTTGGTTGGTTGGTTCATTGTGCAGCATAGCTACCGACCATAGAAACCCCAAACAGAATGTACAGATTGTTTGTATTTTTTTTTCCTTTCTGTTCGCTCTCAGAATATTTGAATTTTACTCGTCTCCATTTCAATAAAATTTTCTTGGTTTGCTTTCAATGGTGCTAATAATGCAAAAAAAATAAGGTGATGAATATCCATACTTTTTTTTTAGTGATTTACATGTCTCTTTTATTCTGTTAAATGAATTGATCGAACTCTGTAGATTTTTGTACTTAAAAAATATCTATGAAAAACCCTTGCATTCATTACAACTTTCATTACTGGATCATTGCGTCGTGTTTCTCCTGCCCCCTGGCTATTTTGTGCAGTGTTGTATAGTCGTACCCTTGGATTGGCTTTACAAATGTTAAATATTGCTGCGGACATTTGCTCAGTTGAGTTTGTTGACCTGAATTGTATTGGAATCAAATTAAATTTATTGCTTAAGCTTCTATGTCAACACGCAGAGCGACTCGTTAAATTTTGTTGGAAATATCTCAATTTTCTTTGAAATTTTAAATTGTTGTGAAATTTATCAAGTGTGACGAATTGTTCATGAGTTCTATTTATCGAACGCAGACGGCGCCACATTGTTCATACATTGGGTATACGTAAACCGTTATGTAACAACAATCAACTAATATTGGTATGATGTGAAACATGTGATTGTTTTTTCGTGTTCAAGCCATAATTTTATCACATCGACAAACTTCCATCACATTTCAGCTATGGCATATGTTCAATATTCGCATAAGAAATAATTGTTTTGCCGTCCAAAAAGAAAAAAGAAAAAGAAAAAAAGAAGTTGTTCGCCTGGCTGCAAGTACCATATCAACTAAAACACACATCGAGTGGCTTAAGTGACATTCGCTACTAACGAGCATTAATTTCGTTTCACTTTTCCAACCGAATTTCTATCACAATTTATGGATATATTGCGACTAAGTGTGTAAGCATATACAAGTGTGAGTGTGTGCTAGTTGTATGTGCGAGTCGCGCGCTGTTCACGATATTCATCAGTCCATTCAAACATCATTTCATTTATTGCAATATTTCATATCCTGACATCAGCATTTTCTTCAAATTATTTTACCCCATATTTGGTTTGGATTTTCATACAAAACCGTACGCAAAGTTGTTGCAAACGCCAAATGTGCTATGTTATTTGCTCTTCGCTCGGTTACACATCGCATCAATATCCAACACACACACACACATCTATTTTTGGTGAGCGTGCTCGTCACAGCGACCGACACATACAATTTACGACATAATGATTTGATGCGCTATAGATGATAGAGAATTGACAACAATCTTTATACAAAAACCCCCATATAAAATAAAATTCCAAATAAATAAAATAAAATAAAAAAAGAGTATCGGGTTTGAATCATTAGAATGTTACAAAACTATTCCATTCATCGCGTTCAGTTTGCCGCCACTGTCACACTGTCACCAACGCCGCTCCCTCTACGTTCGTCTTTCAGCTCATTGCTCCACTTCATTTTATGCGCTACACTTCTTATTATCATTATTTATTATTATTATATTTCAATGATCTTAATCATCTCTTCGCACAAATTATTATGTGTTGTTTGGGACTTATTGTTAGTCGCCTGTTAGGCTCATCGTGTCGACTGTGTCGTGGTTGTTCTTCTTATTATTTGAGGATCGCGACCCGGGACGACAATACAATGCCAAGCACACACACACACACACACACACCCAGAGAAACAGAGAGCGAAATCAGTCCATACGAAAAGTTTCACACCGTTTTCACAATGGTGCTTAATTCGAACGTATTCAAAAAAGGAAATATGTTCAAACTGCTTGACAGCGGCGGTTCAATGAATGCTCTATTTGTTCGGATGCCATCAATACAAACGAAAATGAACATTGAAATGATAAAAGGACTAAATGGATCGCAATCTTAATGCAGACCGAACGAAAATCATTTGCTCAAAAGATTCAAATGAATTTTTTTTTTGTAGGCCACAACATCGATTAAATTGAAAACTTCAGCGTTAGTTTCAATGTCACATTGGGGGCATTCCAAGGGGCGGAAACATGAACAAAATTTAGTTCCGAATTGAATTTATAAATTGCATTGATGTTGCTCATTCGAGGGCGCTCGTATCGACTCAACTTTAAAAGTCATGGTGCCGCACAACGGGTTATTCTTAGTACGCTTGCTACTCCGAACCCGCGTTCGGCCAATATCCGTATTCAACATTGCCGATGTTTACATCATATTTCCAACGGCTTCAAGCAAATTTTCCCAAATTTTTCTATTTAATAAATTCATTAAACCGCAGTGTGGTTTGACTTTTAAAATTGTGTCTACAGTTGATGAAATATGCTCATGGCCGGTGTCCATTTTCACTGTCGCATGTGTGTATTATAATATTTGTCGGCAAATTCCCACAACACACAATTATCCGTCATCGAGAAAATAGGGGCGCTCAGTGTGCCAGCTCAACTGATGAACGAAACCAAATTGTATGCGATTCATTGAAATAAATTTTATTTTTCGGTCGGGAGCTGCGACATCAAGTCGCAAAGCCATGGCCATTCAATGTGGGCTCGATGCAATGTCATATATGTTCGTTATATGACAAAAGATGACTTAATATTTGTCATCTCATCAGATGATTTTCTACTGATAATAATTCAGCTCAATTTCATTTCAATGTTTATTTGGTTACACCATAAGACCACTCGTTCGTTTGTATGTTCATTCGCTCAATCATTCGCTTTTCGTTCGCTCACTCGTGTGCGCTCTTCATGCTCATATAGAAATTTTGTACAGGGATTCTTAGCACATATGAAACAGCGACCAAATTCTTCAAACCATCAATGTAACATCGTCACAGTCGTATCAAAGGGGCAGTAAGTGTGGTTATTCAGCGACTCTTGATGTGTATGAGTGAGTGAGTTAGTGAGTGTGTGTGTGTGTGTGTGTGTGTGTGGGTTATGCATTAGAATACCGAATGAAAACTGAACACAACAAGCGACAACATCACACCACAATTCATCATCGCAAGACATATCGAATAAATTTTGGTGACATTTGCAATTTTCGGCTCACCATATCATTTTAATAATGTAAATTGAGCGAGAAAATGTGAGTGAAAGAGAGTGAAAGAGAGCGGACCAAGGAGTGAACATATTAGTTGATTCGCGTGCAAGCGTGCTTATGAGCATGTTGATGTGTATTATTTAATTTTGGTGGCGTGTTGAGTTTACACAACAAAATCACAATTTCCTACAAGCCGATCTATTTTTTTTTTTTGCTGTGTGTGTCGGCAACATGATTGTAGGGTGTTTGTATAGCCAATAGAATTGAAAGTGTTTTTCGTATGATTGGCAAAGCACGAACTCATACCAACACTATACAATTTAATATATAAATGTGGTTTCCGGATTGCAAACTCCGTGGACAGTGCGCTTCATCTTAGATAAATTTGCTTTGCTAAAATTTGTTAGCAGTCAATTCAACGGTAGGCAATCGCATCATATCATCACATCATCACATCATTGTGCGAGAATTGAGTGATGTATGCTATGTTCGGCTGGATAAGTTGTTTGTAATGTGATTTATAAGTTGTGGTTTGCTTGGTGTTTATGAATATTCGAACCTTTTCCGTTGAATTCGATAGACTGTTTGCAATGGTGTTGTCTGTACGCTTCATTCCATTACAAATCGATGGTTTTGTTTACACAAACCCAAATGCATAGAAATGGCAATAATATTTAAATAAACGCATCTACGTAAGGTGCCAATTGAATACACACTTTACCAAGTACTGTGCGTCCAATTGAATTTCGATTTTTTTTTTTTTAAATTTTATGTTCGGCTTCACAATTTCGTTGTCGTTTCACATCTTTTCGTCACAATTTGCTTTTCTCATTAGCTCGTCATATGGTTGGTGTGTGTCGCCTCATGTCAGAGATATCATGATGCCCATACGTACAGCTTTGACATTACGTACAGATCTAAACACAGAAACCTGTGATGCAATGTGAGCGAATGAGATAAAGTATTCGCCGCTTCTCATTTAATTTGGTTGGCGAGATGCTTTACAACGATGACGATATATTCTGCCAACATATTGTACAACACATATACTATAATTTTTAGTTGTTTATGTTTTCAAGCATGTAAAATAATGATTTACTTGATGAATAGTCCACTAATGAAGAAGGTAATTTTGGTTGAAATTATATACGTGAAGTGATTCCACATTCATCCCATTCTATTCTAATTGCACTGTTTGTGTGTTTGTGTGTTTGTGTGTGTGTACTTTTGTAAAATGTATGCAATGAATATGGTATGGGAAAATTGCTTTAGTATTCCATGAGAATTGGCATTCAACACTGTGTCGGAACTAATACTAACAATATTTGTAAAATAAAACATAAACTCTGACTACTGAATATAGAGTATATGAGATATACTGTGATCACTGCACACATTTTATTTAACGCGAATTTCATCCATTTCTCTATGGAAAATATCGACATATGTTAAACAAATATTATGAAATTTGTTCACATGAATCCCTCATGAAGATTCTTCATTGAAGAAGTTCGAATGTGCATTATTCACGTTGAAATACAAAACTTGTTTTGAACTTTTATGGAACAGCATAAAATAAATAGCAGCTATTAGCAGCTTAATATCGCAATTTTAGTTAAAAAGCAAAAAGTTAAGCATTTCATTTGTACTGCCGTAAACGTTATGATCGGAAAAAACTAATTATAAATTGCTTTCCCTGACTGTGAGTCCGCAGTTTGTAATGTAGCGTCCATGAGAATTCAAAGTAAGTTTGGAAATGTACAGTATGTCATCGTACAAACATTTTGTGTGTGTAGGCACGTATACATCTGGCATTGTGTGTGTCAAACGCCTCAAACTATTGATATCAAATACTGATGATATTGTCAAATGTACTCTGACCATTCATAAAAAAAAGCCCATGCTCCCTCTTGAGCTCCCTCTAGATAGGAATATCTATGGTCTGAACGAGTAAATTTGAGTGCACATCATATTGCACAATCATTTTGATCGAGTTTGCCCTCAATGAATTTGTGTATTTCGTAGTCGATATTTTCGCCGGAAGGAGTATTCAACGAAGAAGATTCTTTTTTTTTGACTGAATGTGTCTTAACATACGTCCATTTTCGGGCCATTCCAAAATGTATCGATATTTTTGTTTATTAAAACTATACATTTTGTAAAAATTCCATGAAAAAAATGCCATATAAACGGTAGTTGGTAGTCGATAGTCCAGTAATCATGATATTATGAAGTATGTCCTGGTGTTTGTTGGCCAAATAGACTCAGCTATCAGCTAACCAAATGCAAAGTGTTTTTCATACATTTTGCGTTCGATCACTTTCCTTTTTTTATGAGTCTTTCGATGTATATAATCCACTCTTTTGAGTGTGTGTGTGTGTTTTGTTTTATTTCCTTTGGGAAATTGGAAATTGCTTGCTAAAGTGGATTGAACAATTTCAGGGTTGATTTTCTCAGTACGATATAGATATTTGCATGTTAGTTACTGATGACCACAGCTGGCCTCTCCATACGGTTGCATGAGTATTTAGCTTTCATTTGCTTAAATACTTAAGCATGATGCCATGTGGAATTCGTTTGGATTTGTTTCCTTTTGTTCTTTTATATCGTTGCGTTTATTTTTTTTCATCGTTCTCTCTCTCTCTCTCTCTCTCTCTCTCTCTCTCTCTCTCTCTCTCTCTCTCTCTCTCTCTCTCTTTCGCTCGCTGGCTCGCTCGCTCTTTCTTTCTCGTTTACCGTTTTTTTTTCTCTCGATTGGTTTATTTCTATGTGTACTTAACTAATAAGTGGAATGGATGTTAAAGTGAATGATATGATATTTGTAAACGCAAACAAGCATTTAAGGGTATTTGGTACCGTGACGAACAGTCAGTCGAACGAATGGTCGGAAAACTATATGTGTGGAATGTGAAGATCCTCAATCGGTTCAATCGGAATTTTACTCTTTATTTAAGTGGAACTTTCAATTTAAAGCAGTTCCATTCATTTTGGTTTTCTTATGTGTGTGTGTGTGTGTGTGTATTGTGTCCACTTCATTTTCTTCACTTGGTTTATTCTTTCTCTCATTGCAAATGCTTTTTTCTCTTGAGATAAAAAGTATTTTAGATTAATTTGTCTTGAAGTTAATTAGTCCGGCGTTTTTTTTTTCTTCTTCTTCTTCTTCTCCACAACACTTGATGAAACTTAATCAATTAAATATAATTTCGAGTGCGCGACGAGTCCAGCATTTCAATGTTAATGAAGATGAACTTTGGTTATTGCACAAAATGTGGAAAGAGACTTGAAGATAGAAAAACAGAATGAATAAGAAAAGGCGGACCAATTTAAGGTAAGACATGAGCTTATTGGGGTGATTTACCTTGCAAAATAATTATGATGCTGGGAGGGGGGAAAATGGTGTATCCAAATGTACAGCCGATTTATGCTGTCTGAAATTTTCATTTGCACGAAATGTAAATCGGGCTGAATCGAATCGAATCTCAAGCGATAGCGTCACACTTTCAAACAGCTGGAATAAATTGTGTGCAGCAGTGTGCAGTGTGATTGATAGAAATGTTTCATGAAATGTGATGAATAGTGAAAGGGATACGAAATAATTTCATTCCGAAAATATTAATTCTAATAATATACGGAAATTGAGTTTTTATCAATACAAGATGTTAACATTGAACACACACACACACATAAAGGGCCACAAGACATGAATTTTGCTATCAAATGAACAAAAAAAAAAAAAAAACAAAGTATAGTGGAGTGAAAGATGGTAAAACAAAACTTAATCAACTGGGATTATGGCGATATTCTGTTAATTCTATTCGTTGATTATTGTGTGCTCGATTGGATTCCCGCATCCTTATTCATTTCTATAGGAAATCGATTGGAAGTCAACGTTGACCCTTTTTTCGCTTGTTGCTCTCTCTCTCTCTCTCTCTCTTTCGGCTCTCCTAGCTAGAGTAACCAAACATTTTCTGTCGATTCTCTTAAGTTTGAGCGTTGTTTTTTTTTTGTTGACTCCGTTTTTGTTGTTGTTGTTGCTGCGATCACTGTGTCGCTCATTCAAATAAAACTGCACAAACAACGGCTATGAGACAATGCACAATGACAAAGGCGATAAGGCGGATGGTGTGACTGAGTGATGAAGACAAAAAAATGTTTAGTACAAACGCGCACAACAACGGGTGGCAAATTGAAATTAACTGCTATCGCACGCAGGGATATTTATCAAATTGTGAGTTAGCACACAAATACACACACACACACACACACACAGAGAGAGAGAGAGAGAGAGACGCATACAAGTATCGAAATTGAAGTGAAGACATCGAAATACAGCAATGTGCTGCAGTGAACGACGAATTGTCACTGCAATATGTATAATGGTATGTATCCAAATGCCCACTGCCACACACGTGCCTCTCTCGTTCTATTGCCCGCGCCCATCAATCTCTTTCTCTCGTTTTCACTCGCGCGCTCTTTCTCTCTGTGTGTGTTTCATTCTTATTTTTTTCGAGGCGCCCTACTTATTGCCACTGGATGTTGTATGTATTCATTAAATTACACAATTTCATCCTATTTGCTGCGACACACAACCATACTCAAATCCAATTGTCGCCCTTATGAGACTCTTAACTGTTTCTTGCATGCATAGAATCTCTCGCAAGGTTACAAATTCAGCCGCCTTTTCTACCACTTCGTGGAGAGTAATTTTATTTGTATATGTATGTGTGTTCTGTTTATGTGCGCATCGATATGAATGAGCAACAACAAAAAAAAAAACAAAAAACAACAAATGCACAACGGATTAACATCGATTTGTCGCTGTGATGAAAAACTAATTTAAAATTACTATCCCACGTTTGTAAACGGAGGAGCAATAGACGAGAACGTTACATACTGAAATCCATACATCGGCTCTGATTTATCTACCTTCATTTTGTGACTTGAATTCATTTTCGTTTTGTTTTGTTTTTTTTTTTCATCATGAAACCTCTTCAATATTGATCAACTGCAAAACAATGAAACTATCAACTGATTCGATAGTAATTCATTGAATTGAACATGTAAACAAAGTTTATTCCATCTCAAATGTCCTATGTCGAAATGGTCAGATGAACTTTTATAATGTAATTTCAAACGACTAGAGATTTAAACGAGTTTTATAAAATGAACCACAAACCGGAAAAAGTTCCAAGTTTGTGTGTTGCACTTAAGTCCTGTGCTTTTTCGAAAGTTCAATCAAGAACTTCAAAGTTGATCAGAAGCTACTGGTTTTTTGGGTAGCTTTCACACTTTTAGTACAAAAGCACCAAAGCTCTTCATCATTTTCAAGAACCATTGGTGTGGTGTCTCTACTGAGCTTGGCGCCATTTTTGCTAATAAGAAATTGCTTTGAATGGCAGTCATTGAACTTTTCTAGCACATTCTTAAATTGAATAACAACAACTCTATTAAACAAATATAAATGCGGAAATATTGAAATACTTTGACATCGATCACAATTTAATTGAACATTTTTTTATTTTGTTCAAATTTCGATTGTGAATTCACTCTCTGAAATAAATGCAATAAAACTTCGAATAAAAATTTCAAATTCAATTAAGAATATCAATATACATTGGTATTGGTACTGTTGCAGCCAACTTCATGCCGTATCCAATCGAATGTCAATGTTGTTGACTGACAGAGTGAAGAACTGTTCTTTGTGTGTTGTGTGTTGTGTGTTATGTGTACATCTACTTGTCTGTGTTTTGGAAACGATTGTCTACTACACACTTTTACGTTCAGAGTTGCATCGGCTGCGGCCACTGACACATCGTTCACATTCATCAAGAATAGTTGGTACGAATTCATCGTCGACGGAAAGCAGAAGCGATATATTCACGTTTTCAATAGAAAAATCGCTGTGCGCTGGTGTTTTATTTTGATTTGAATTTTTGTTTTATTTTCAATTTTTTGTTGAAATTTACACGAACCAAATTTGATTGGGAATCCGTTTTATCGAACCAAAGCGTGCCGATTTCATAAAACGCGTACAATTTTTCGTTTGTTGTTGATTGTTGTAATAAAAGAAAAAGAACCAAAAGAAAAATACAGAAATTATCGTCAACAAAAGTGTGTGGTGTTTGATTACGGAAGAAACAGCAAGCAGTACGAAATCGACATCAATAAGAAAGTCTATCATTTTCATTTTCTATTTGAAGAGCAATAAAATTCTAGCGAATCGTGAATAAACTGTATTGATTTAAAGACTGTATTGAAATTGAATGAACAATTGTGTGTAAAATAAATCGAAAAGGGCGTCGTACCACAGTGAAGCCGAATTCAATTTTTTTTTTTTGGATCGAATTATCATGTTTACCAATTGATTTTGGACGAATCGGTAAGAGAACTCGCCTACAAAATATAATTATATATCAGAATTGATTGAATGAATGTTGAATCACTTTTCGGAAGACTTTTTTTTCTCTATTGTCACTTGAAATGTTAAAATTGGGCTCAGTGTAAGGAAATATGTTATTTTATCCAGTTCAGTTGAGAATGAAATCCATTTAGATGATTACCTCTTTTATGACTGATTGAATGTTGGTCATCGTACATTGTGTGACTGCTTATATATGATTTTGATTCGGTTACCTGTGTGTCTTATGCGATTAATCGCATTTTAATCAAATGAATTGGATGAATAATAATTGTTCATTCTTTTCAAATTTAAACAATTTACGATTTATGTTATTCTTAAAATATTCTTGGATCAGAAACAGAACGAATTCAACATCAAATGCCAATTTGGTTTTGAGTTTTCACAAGAACAAAAAAAAGTGTGAAAAGGCGGCTGTGAAATGGCACAAGTTAATCGGTAATTGACGATGCATGAAAACACGATGTTAAAAAACACGAAAAATTCTATTTTTAAAGATTGTCACTGCATTTGCCGTTGCAAAATCCCGTGCACGGGATTCAACATCAATGAAAATATTCATCCAGAAAAGCGGACACGTTTTTGTGTGTGTGTGTGTGTGTGTCTGTGTGTGAACGAGAGAGAGAAAGAGAGATAGCGCATAGGCATCGAGAGCATGAATGCGAACTTATTTTCGGTGTGTAAGAAATGTGTACAAATCGTTCGAAATGCGAAGTTTATTGACACAGCTCACTCATATGGTTTTCGTTGATGTTGCACTCACAAAATTAATTTGCTGAAAACCATTTTTTGTTTGGTTGTTATTTTCAAAGCGTTAAACGCCAACACCAAAATGAATATCATTTGCCGGCACTTCAGTTGCGAAATGTTTTTGCCGTATCTGATTTGCATCTTCATTATTTATTTTTTTTTAAGATAGAAGAAAAAACATGTAGTCACAAACACACACGCACACATAGCAACTGTGCCTTTTGACACTTGAGCGACAATGTTCATCACAATTTGATGAGTGTGATAACACATTTCAAGAATCATTTAAACGAATGCGTTCGAAATAACTCATAAAATTTAATGAAAATATGAATCGTGCGCGCATACAAAAAACACACGTTTGTTTGTTGAGTTACATTTTACGGTGGCAATATCCGACATGATCAGATCGTCTCGATAGCTAATTACAAAGTATCATAGCATATCACATATCTGTTGTGGCTTAATTATGTGATTTTTTTCCCCGTTGTTGTTTTCTAACACAGCAAAGAAAGGCACATAATTACATGGCAACTTTAATGATGCAGACAATTCGTTCGGTTCACTGCATTTCTTTTTCGATTGATGTTTAATTTTTACCTGTGTATTTTTCAGTGTGTGTGTGTGTTAGTTTTCACCTCACACACACACATATTATGGTACTCACCATTTGTTCAAACATTGGTTTGAATTAGTCTATTACTAGTCATGCAGAGCGACAGAAGCAAACACTGTCAATTAAATGCTTTTTTTAAAGCGTTCAATATGACAATTCAACAATTGACAATTTTATTCGATTTACTTTCGTTTTTTTTGGCTATTAAAGCGATTTATGAGCCGCAGACAAATCAAAATACAAATCAAAATACAAATGAAATTGAATGGAACAAGCGTTTGGACAATAGCTGCGTTTTTTTGTATATCAATACAAATTACATATGATACGTATACAAACATTGAAGACAGGCATATTGATCGATATTCCGGCACGCAATACATCAATTCAAATCAATAAATCGGGGATACGGTTGATCCTTCTTTTTTTCCTGTTGCCAAACAATTTTCTCACCGTGAAACTGTCAAGCAAACAGAAAAAGATGCATAAATATTACAAAACAACCCTACGGGCGAAATAATGAGAATTGTAAATATTTTTAACATAACAACAACTCACTCACTCACTCGCTCACATAGACATATCACATATGAAATCGAAATGAAGAGAGTAAAAATGAGCAGCACCGCAATCGTACAACAACGAATAAATCGGGAAAAAATCGATTCATCTTTTTAATTTCGGCATGAATGTTAGGCATTCAACCTTTTTAATGTGTTCACATCTACGGGCAAATATAAAGTCAATTTCCTCAATTTGAATGCGTGCATGTGCGTTCTGTCTATCTCTCTCTCTCTCTCTCTCTCTCTCTCTCTCTCTCTCCCTCTCTAACTCCTGTTTTTTTTCTTACGTTAGTGCGCGCTCATTTGCTCGCTCCGTGCGTATACATTGCATTGTGGTGTGTTTCCTTTATATCTATCTGGTTTTTCTTTTCTTTCTTCTCGTTCGCCTTCATCTCGTTTCGCATTTTTCACATTTTCAAAACGAAAACCGTGTACATTACATCGGGAGCCGCATCACATCGGCTGATGATGTAAAATGAATTATACACGCACACGATCAAGCACTCTATATATGTTTGTGTGTTTTGTTGGCATTGGTGAACATAAGAGAGCGCGTGAAGTGTACTAAATGGTAAAGGCAGAGGCAGAGGCAACGTCAAAGCCAAAAGTATTATACACACACAGCCGTTCTATGAACCAGACGAAAATGTGCAGGGAGATTTTATCGATTTTTTCGCCGGAATATTTTGCGAGAGAATGCTAACTGCCAAGTAACGAATACATGCAACCCAAAAATAACAACACAACAGGAACGAAATGCGACAATAGAAAGTGAGCGTACGCACACATCATCATCAGACTGCCAGCCAGTCAAAAGTAGCAAAACAGCAACAGTAACAGCAACAGCAACAGCAGCAGCAGCAGTAGTACGCATCTCTTGAGAATGAAACTAACCCAATAAAATTGAACCACACACGCTTTGCGCTGTACACACCGATTCAATATGATGAGTGTATGTTTACGCACTGCCGTAGGCCTCAATACACGCGGCTAAACAGCTAGCCAAGTGACAAGCACACACAGCGCTGTGAAAATGGTAAAAACAAATCGGGTGCACATGATTTGGTTCTTTGTTTTCTGTAGCGAACGCTTTGATGGAACCAGTCCATCGAATGCGAAATGGTGAGCATAGTTGCCAACATTCACCCGTTTCACTCACTCACTCACTCACTGTACAACTGTTTCTCCGATTCTCCGTTTCTTTATCGTCGCCACGACAAACACGCACACCACCACCAACACATACATACTATCCGAAAAATGATTGTGATTTTGAAGCGCAGACAAATCCATTGAGGGTGCCTTGGTCTTTTCAATTTCACTTCCTTATCGTGCTCTCGTCTCTTTTTATGCCGAACAACATACTGAACAAATTTTCGAGCCAGCAAAGATGGCTGATAAGTATGGCCACAAAGTAGATGATGCTGTTGCGAACAATGATTCGAATTTACACGAATTTCGAGTGAATCACGCACAGGTAGCGATGAAAATACACCCACATCATACTCATACTCACACACACACACAAGCGACACTCTTTGGTTCACTTGATCTTCATTCTGCGGATAGATGCGCCTATTTCGCGTTTTTGAATCTACCAAAATGTTTTATATATATATATTCATAATTCGATTTCACCTTATGCTTCATCGAATCATTTTTCGTTGCATTCATCAAATTTGGTGAAATTGTTGAACCCGGTGAGCCATACATTGGAAAACGATTTATTCATGCCTCGAGCACGAAATGGTCTTAAAATTTCCGCTAATAATCGCACTGAACGATTTTGTCGTTGCTCATTGACGGCTCCTAAGGGGACAATAAATCTATGAAAATGGCTTGCACCGCCATTCAATACGCCGAGACCAAAAGAAAGCCTCTCTGAATTAATAACGCAATGTTCATATAGACTCGCCATCTCTATCTGAGATAGACTATCTCCCTCTCTCTATCACACTGCAGTGGCTTACACACAAAATTTAACAAACGCCCCATTCATTTTTGGATTCATTGATCACGTTCATCATATCATATATTGATTGAAATGCCCGCACTCTACCGGTTTGATGTGACAATGAAAATAAAATTGTGAAACGCCTCGTGCATTGACATCGGACACATATTGTTTTTTTTTTTTTGTTGTGTGCGTGTGGATCGTGTGGATTTGTCATATCAAATTTTCATTTCATCGATTTGATTGTACAAATACAAATACCAAAGCAGTGGCCATATAATCCACGGCTGTCTATCGATATGCTTTAAATTCGGATTGTGGCCAAACAAAAATTTTAATCCAGCTTCTGAATAGTAATTATATTGACTCGTTGAAGAGTTCGGTGTGTATGTACACATGTGTAGTGCACTGTGTGCAATGTGCTGTTGCATCCAACAAATGCCAGACGTAGTACCTAAAATAATAATACGTCAGATAAACTATTCATACATTACAGTATTTTGATGCAGACAAGTTCATCGAATTATTATCATTATTCCAATAGAAATGTTGAATTCCAAACAAAACTATGTGCAATGGACATGAACATGGAAATCGGCTTTAACTGTCGTGTTGACACTATGACAGACCTGAGAAGCACTAACATTGGAAATATGCCCGCTTTATTTAACATTGATTTATTTACTAAGAATCTCATTTCACATGTTTAAATCGAATTAAAAAAAAAAAAAAAAAAAAAACGAAGAAGAAAAAAAGCAGCAGCAGCAGCCACAACATATTGCCATCTCATTTGTATCCACGGCAACAACACTGTTCGTTGTTTGTCACTATCAAAGACGAACGCATTAGCCATTGCATTGTGACAATTGAGAGAATTTACACAAGAGTGAAATTACATTAAGCAAATTCGTCGGGTTAATTACACACACTGAGCTCAGTACGATTTATTCAATTGAGTGTATGCGACTGAATGATTGATTTGGGAAAATTCCCGAACGACTTCAATGAAACTGAAAACGGCGTGAAATGCCAATTCATTGAGCGATAAATTCGAATTTAATACTATAATGCCTACTTAAATTCAGTTTGAATTAGAAACCTACACCATCAAATGTATGTCAGTTCCATTCGAATTGGCATGCATGTTCTATTTGAGTTTTGTGTACGATTTGATTTTGCCGGTTTGAGACGAACAAAATTGTATTGATCCGTTGATGTGGCAAACGCATGATTTGAACCGACTGAATGAAACCGTATCAGAGAAAATTCGATGAGAATTGTGAAACAAAATCAAAACTATATAGCGAAGGCGAAGACGATGGTGAAAAACACACTCGCACCAGAAACACATTTGAACGTCACAAACTAATGACGATATCGAGTAAATCTAAATGAGCTTTGACTTTGGCTTTGGCTTTGGTTTTCATTGCAGTAGAAATGTCGCGGGGCAATCAATTTTCCAGTTTCACACATGCACACCGACAGGCCAAAAGACCGTGTCTCATCACCGTTTTGTGTAGCTAAAATTGGCAAAAAGGTGAAAAACAAACACACATAATGTGTTTCGAACCAAAGTCATATCCGTTTAACTTTGATGTCAATAACTCAATCAATGGCCACGATGAAGGTGCATGTGTCACGTTTAAATGTAATTTTCGAATCTAATTGATTGAATTTCCAATGCAATGCATTTATTGGCCGATCAACTCCGCAAACACGAGTCAACAACATTGCAAAAAAATGCAATCGTTATTGGATTTCTTTCGATCTGTTTTTGGTGTGCTATTGATTTGTTTGTTTGTTTTTTCTTTTTTAATTTTTTGTGTCCATGGTTGATGTGATTACTGTTGGTATGTTGATTATTAATTCAAATCATAGAATGATATGAAATGGAATTCAACATAACAAAACTACGTGAACATAAATGAGCAAATCTATTTTCTGCGTATGAATAAATTAGAATAGAGGGATAATGATTAAAATGCACTCAATGCCATATCGACGCTTTAATTCTGCACACGGTGCACCTAATAAAATGCATTTCGAGACTGTATGATGATTCGAATTGCTTGCTGAAAAAAATACAAAAATCACGACAACGCAAGAGTCAGAAACCAGTTTTTCTTCATAATGTGCAACGATGGCGGTCATTCATAAATAAAGACGGGCGCGGAGCAAGCACAAAAAATAAATGTGCATCGCAATCAGATGTGTGATGTGCCAAACTAAAAACCCGACGCCTGTTTTTTTTTCTTTTTTTTTTTTTAAATTTAATCACGGCATGCTAAAAATGTAACGAATACATTTACACCTTTAGCGCCGAGTCCATTGATTTCATTTGGTTGGCTCTTCGTCTACCATTCCTGTGCTCATGTTCAACAAGTCCAATTGAACAAATAAAATTGAGTTACATCAGTATGCCGCAGAATGCCTGAGTATGCCATACCATATGTTGAGACAACAGATAGATGCATAACGAATACAAAGGCAAAAACAAACAATTGGAATAATATTGACAGTTTGAGTGTAGCGTTGTTTGGAGCCCATAGACTAGACATCAAATGCAACTGTATTTTTTCGGATTTAATTTACAGAATGTTGACATTAAATGTAGATTTGAAAACCATTTGCACAAAGTGACGCTTGTGAATATTCTAAATGGAAAGCGGTTTTATGTACATTAAAAAAGGTGCATTAAAATGAAATTTGTGGTCATTATGCTATTACGATCAAAATCAAGCTGGACAAAATCCACACGGCCCGCACTCTGAACCAGTGTCTCCTCAGCTTCTCTTCGTCACTTTTTTCTCTTTTTTGCGGAATACAATTTTATTCTTCTTGGCTAATTGCATGGAGTATTTCGCATTTCAATGAAATAATGTAATTAAGCAGAGAGAAGAGATACGCTGACATTGCTGAAACGTAAAACGTTTATTGAAGCCATTTAACTTTGCATAAAATCCCGAGAACATTTATGATTCAAGATATTCTGGTCGATAGACACTTTTCTACACAGATTCGCTTGAAATACCAACGCAGTAAAATGTTATTTAGTGCACGCTCACGTAACTGAAAAAAAAAACCATGAATATGACGAATATGGGGGGGGGGGGTCTTACAAATAAATCATGATTATTTTCCATTCCGTGCAGATCCTTTATTTTCTTTCACTCTCTCTCTCTCTCTCTCTCTCTCTCTCTCTCTCTCTCTCTCTCTCAAATTTTTCTCTGTCACATCTCTCCATAATACCGTCTACCGACATAGCGATGTGATTGTATGACCATACCAACATTTAATGCGGAAGCTATTAATTTATAGCGTTTGTAGACTCCTGGAGTATTGAAATCGATACTACACCAGTCACGAGCTGTAGCTCAGCTCAATAGACGTTTCATTCATAAAATGTTTCATTTCGAAAATGCATTTTAAACAATGAATTTAAAAAAAAAACTTACAAAATAACAAAAAGTCACAAAAGAGCGTCGCACATGTGCTTTATGTGCTTCACAGAAAAATTAAAATATATGGCTGCCATCGATGTTGAGCCATTATTTTTCGTTGCGATTGATTCATTTCAATCGAAAATATCTCGTGCCGTTGTCTATTATTCCCGAAACAATTATTAAGCAGTTGCTGAACCCAATCGTATTAATTTTCATTAAATTGTCGCTATTGGCATTCATTCAATGATAAACTGATTTTTTGAATTTTTATTATTTTCACATCTATTTTTATTTTATTTTCATCATTTTTTATATTGTGTTCGCCTCATTTTTCCATCAATTCCAAATCAGAGCTTAAGAAAACGATTGAAAACCAGTTAAATATTCGTTGTGAAATGTTGCGCTGATTTTTCTTGATCAACGTCTTGTTCTTAAGGCGAAAATGTCATAAAAAGTCACAAATCCGCTTAGCGAAGATATCATTCATAGATGAAAATGGAATATTTTTTTTTATAAGTACTTAAGATGCAAGAAATTCAACGTTGATCTTTTTCAGTTAATTCAATTTTTGTTGTTGTTGTTGTTGTTTTTGTACATCGTCTTCACTTTTTTTTTATTGTTAGGTTTCCTTATTCCGTCCTTCTTCCTGCCCACGCATTTTCAAACAGTATTTTTTTTCTGTTTATATTCTGGTCACTTATCTTGGTTGCTATCCCAAATGCGTTTGTGGATTTAATGCGTTGTGACTGATTCAGTGATTAGTGTGACATTAATGGTTAGGCATTCATTTGTAGTGAACAATATAAATTTGATCCTATTTGAGATTTTTTTGTTTGTTTGTGATTCTTCTTTCGTCTTTAATACGTAAATATTGAGCATTGTTTTGATTTAATACAAAAAACCACAACCCGTAATGTAACTACTGATTATTGGGCATGACACAATCCCGATTCGAATGCATCTAAATGTTGACACATTTGTTCATGCAAACGAATGCATCACAAACTCACTATGGGTATACATTTTCATTTGGTTCATTCAGGTAGATTTGTAACGATTCGTTTGTCATACCAAAAATTAAAAAAAAAAATAAAAACACGGAATGAATAAAGTGAGTTGTCACCTCAAGTGCTTCCTAGTATTAAAAGAGAAAAATAAAAGAAGATTGGAATAGAAAAAGACAGACGAATGGAAAGAAATGACATACAAAAAAAACGACATATGAAAGAACAAAAGGCAAATGAGAAGTCTGCCTTTTAGTTTGCAGAAAGGCACTTGAACTTGAAATGTTCGAGTACATTTAATCTACATGCGAGTGTCATCGTTCAGTCGACCCAAGTGCTTGAATAACTGTAATAAGCGTCTTGTCAGAAAATCGATGTCAAATGACGAAAGAACGGTGGATTTGTGACGCCAACCAGGCAATGCCAATTTCTCTGTCCGCAACTGCGAAAACACTGTTCGAAATCACATTTCCAGGAAAAAAAAATCATCGATTCTAAATCAATTCAAGCATACAATTTGTGGTTTCATATTAAATATTGTGCCAGACGAAAGTGAAATCACAGTCACATAACCAGATCAAAAGCAACAACCAAATCAAAACACAAAAACAACGTGTGTAAAATCGCAAATTAACATGCTGTCAAATTATGATTATGAGCAGCGATTAGCCCGGGGACACTCAAACATGAATACGCTTAGAATAAGTATAATGGCGTTAAATAGCTGCATTCTAATCGCACATTGCATGTTCAACAATATGATGTGTAAATAACACATTCCCCAGCATAATTATTGTTATTATACTTGGATTACTCACATTATTTCGATTGCATGTTTCAAACAAAGCACACCAAACCATATTTATGATCTCATCATAGTTTAAATTCAGTTGTATGTGTGTGTGTTTGATTTTTGCGCCACAATGCACTCGGGCTTGCCATATCGCATTCATTTCAACAAACCAATCGAAGAAAACCATTTTCAATTTTCTTTGGTCAATTAGATCGAAAGCACTTAGCACGAACTTTACATAAAGCCACTTTTGTTGGCGTCGAATGCAAGCACTGCAATAAACTGGTACTGACGAGAACAAAAACCAAGTAAAACAAAACAAATTTATGTTTTAATTAGTAAAATTTATTATTTTAATACGTTTTGTCAGCACTTGAACAAGTCTTACAATTTTGTAGACCGTTAGCAATTTACTGTCTTACTCTGGTTCTCTGACGTTAAATGGTATTTTATCGTATATATGTTTTATAAATGAAAATGCTTGTATGGCACAAAATTCACTTCATCGTTCTTGTTTCGTTGGAATTTCGTTGTGTGCGCATTTGTTCGCTCTCGTTCAAAACATGGAAGCACTTGAAACGGCCAATGTATTTTGGTGGCTCACTGACAGTGAACATGAACAAATGAACATAGCATAGAATATTCAGCTTAAAAAGTGCTCACTAGAAAATTGTGGCCAAATTGTGAATGCGAAGCATTGTGTCAGAAGAGAGACGTGAACATGATAGATTCGAAGTGAAAAATGTATTTGGACGTTCTTGACGGAACGAGTGAGAGTTAAATGAATTGGATGTGAAGTTGGTGTGCGACTATGAGTTTTTTGGAGTGTAAATCAAAGTGCTTTTTATATTTTGGAATGGAGTGTGTCTGCATCGTTAGTCTGTCAACGCAAAACTGAAAATAATAATGATTTTCCAAGCGGCCAATATTTTCGGCATCTCATTTGACACTCTTTCACAAGTGGAACACCAAAAAGCACCCACAAATTAAAAAAAAAAAACACCACAAACTTGCTGAATGCACATGAAATCCCTATCGAAATGTTCCACTTGATACAATGTTACAGAATGTGAATGAATTTATACGGTGCGTATAGTAACAATTAAGATGTGTCACAAGTGCCTTCAGATGTTTGGGTTGTTTGACAGCTTAGCAGCCGTATGAGTGCAGAAGCGGGCCGCCGTACATCCATACAAACGCACACACGAGCCACAATTTATCCACTGCCATTGTTCACAATTTAATTTCATGCAACAGTAAAATCGGCAACAGTAATTATCATCGTTCAAACCAATCTATCAAACGTCGATGCTCTTTCGCTCTTGATGATTTTCATTTCGACATCAAGCACCGAGAAACTTGTGCCAATGGGGCCGGAGACAGAAAACTTGTTATTGCACTTGCACTTGCACACGAACTCGTATTATATATCGGATGCTTGGGCTGCCGGTCGAATTCGCCCATGGTTCATATGTACAATGGAAAAATCCAGTTGTCCAGATTTATAGTGTAAATTTTCAATTGGCCACTTCATTGGTTCAGATGTGTGTTGTGGCGTTGATATGGTCTCACATTGTCATTTCACCACACCAAAGACGGAAAAGAAGTTGCCCAACAATCGATTGTCATTTTACCGTCTGCCTGTAAACCACACTATGCTAACACAATTCAATCAAATCGTCCAGCACCCAGAGAAACTTTTCAGCCTCAACATTGGCCAAATGAGAAATAACACGGAGACTGTGTGTGAGTGTGTGTGTGTGTGTGTGTGTGTGTGTGTGGATTGTTTCGTGGTCGGGTTGCTGCAAAGTTACTCACGAAATTAATATATTTACTGTATTGCCACGAGTGTGTACTTAAAGTCAATAAGGAAGAAACTGGAATGCGTCATATGAGTAGCTGTGTATTGAATCGCTGATACAGAACAAATGGTAGCAACGCGTATTCGTTTTATGCGTGTCAAAGTCAAATGCATATAAATTTTCTCATTCAGTCATTTCGCTTGTAACTTGATCATTTGCACAGAGTCAACACTAAAACGTGGCTTTATTTATTCTTTGCAGTGTTGTTGCATGTTGGCTCTTCTACTTTGCATTCGCTTTTTCCATCCTTCTCCGTTTAGCATGCTGGGTGAGCCGCCGCATTCGAGTGACGAGACTATAGCTATAATAAAATTGCAATATTTTGCTCGTTGACAAAAGCCATTTAAAGAAAATGAAAATTAATAAATTCATGCACTGCGTCGAAAAAATCAACGGCTCAAATGTGCGGTTAAGCAAACAAAAGCAACTCTTCAACTGACTTATGGAGAATCTGTTTTTTTATATTCTTTCTCTTTCTCTCTCTTTTTTCTGTTTAAATTGCAAGAAAATGTCAACTATTCGGTTGGTGCTTGCATATCGATTAGCAATCCACGCGATGGTTTCCAAATGCCGACACAGGCACACAGCCGACAATTCAAACAACAGCACAACAGCGAATGAATTAAATGAAAAGAAAGGGAAAAAAAGGAAAAAGAATGAAAGAAAAGAAAGACGCAAAGACACCAAAACATATTTTGCGTTAATAAACAATTTAAATTTTTTTTTTCTTGCAGTCGCATAAGCAATTGAATTCTTTTGGTTGTTTGATTCATGCGATTTTCATTATAAGAGAAAAAAAAACCCAACGAAAACCACAAATTCAACAGAATACAATCAATAATTTAAATATATAAGGCGCAACATTTGGATGGCATTCAGTGTCATCAGAACCACGATAATTCATTTGATTGTGATTAGTTCGCCGAGACTGAGAAATGCAAATGCCAGAATGCCATTTTGGTTTAAATTGCTCATGCAACAACAACCAAAAAAAAGAAATGCCTATTGTTTCCAAAACATTAATGTGTGGAGACAAAATTGTCGCAATTTATTCGCCCAAAAGAGCTTTGTTTGAATAAATTTAATCGATTCGTTTTCTTTTTTCTCTTATCTTTGATTTTAGATGCAGACGATTTCAATTGATGACAGATAATTTTGGTGAGTGTTTCTTTTTTTGTTCTCTTCTTAATTTTGTTTACCACACAACCATTTGAACATTTAAATATATTTTCCAAATGTGAGATTCAAATTGAGATAATACACTGTAATATCCATCATCGCTTGTGTGGCATTTTGAAATAGCTCAAATGAAAATGTGTTTCGATTGATTAATATTAGAATCAGGCCATAAATTTTTGAGGACATCTTTAAAACACAGTGAAAAGGTCAAACAAGTTTCAATCACGTCATTAAATGTTCCCCCTTAATTTTCCACAATGGAAAAAAAAAATTTCATCCAAAAACTATTATTACTATGCATTATTTGACATTCTTTAAATCACTGCAAACACTTTATAACATCCTAATTGCATTCTAGCGGTCGCTTTAACCATTTTTATTGCCATACAATATGTAAATTTCAATTTCGGTGACTAATTGTTTGTTAACACGATCGTCTGTATCGTCCGTGTGTTAGTGCGCATCGGGGGAAAAAAATCGGTGCCAACAGCATTTCCTTGTACAATGTTACACTTCACATTCAATTTGTTAAAAATGATCGGTTGGATTTTGATGGGCACATGACGCCACACACACACACACAGACTCATTCACGGAATTTCGACACAGAAATAAAAATCGTTAAGGCAATTTATCACATCAGCTTGCGTCGCCATTGTCAACGATTGATGCGAGCAAAAAGTTCAGAGGAAATTGACTTTGAGACATCAAAATAAATGTGCTCGTTTGTTGTTGTTGGTTTCTCTCCCTCCCCCTCTCTTTCGCTCTCTCTCTCTCTCTCTTTCTCTCTCTCTCTCTCTGTGTGTGTGTGTGTGTGTGTGTGTTTTATTATCGGTTTCCATTTTCAACACATTTTTGTGCTCAATTCTCTACGGATTCCACGTGGAATATTGAACCGTTGAAAGCCATCACTTGCGATTCAGTAGACATAATCACAAATGGAGATATCGATTCCATTGCCCATTTATGCTCTCTCATTTCGATTAAAGCCACATTTACTCGTTTATATTCGACAAATTTGCTTGTATGAAAGGAAATGTTAAACAAAACCCCAGGCGAAGCGATATACGCGCTGAGATATCGATTTTAATTAGTTTTCCACTTCGATTCGATTCGCTTTTAAATTGATCCATTTCATTCGATATCGAAAAAAGTGTTAATAACGATTAAATAAACAAAATCCATCTTTGAAAATATATTTGCTAGATGTGAGCACACGCAATCGAAGTGCTGCTCACATTTCTTGTTATCTGGAGAGTAGAGAAAAAAAAATATGTATCGTCCAACAACAAGAACTAAAAAGAATTTTCTTTGGCTTGATTTTAAAAAACGAATCGAACACGTTATGTACGTTTTCTTCATCAAAAGCATCTATATTTCACTACAGTCTTCATTACACAAACAAATGGTTTTATCACACACAAAAAAGAGAAAAAAAAAAACAAGGAAAAAAATACACAAAAAACGAAATCTGTAATGCGCTGGCATTTGGAGCGCATCTCGTTCACATTTCATTTCGTTTATTTCGTGCGCGTATAAATAGTTACATACTATTTTATGTGTTGTTGTTGATGTTTGGGGCATACACAAGCCACTTCATTCTATTTTACTTGCTCCGCATCACACTATTCAACGTTTGAGCATTTTGAACGCAGATTTTTATGACTCATTCAATGTCTATGTCGATATTGTTCCGCTTGTGGCGGCGAAGTGAACTCTCATGCTCATCTTGGCTTACAGTCAAAGATCAGCTAATAATAAATTGTGAAATAAAACGGATCGCCTAGCATACAAACCGAAACACCAAACCGAACCAAACCAAAGAATAAACCAAGCCATAGCAGCATCATAAGCATAACACATATGCATAATACACATATATTTGGGTTGCGCACATATTGTAATCAAACAACACACTCACACACAACAATGCATTCCTAGAGTCGTGCCATGCCCTGCGACTATCTTCAAGCATTCAAACACCAATAGATATAATTATGGTGAGAATGAAAAAAAAGAACTATAAAAATAATTAACAATATTTCACCAGTTTTTGTTGTTGTTGTTACTTCTTCTTTATAACAAATTCTCGTTCTCGGTGTTTGCCACAGCCATTGATGTGTGCGCGACGGCGAATGTGCGTATGATGGCATGATATTTTTTTTGGTCTCTGTATAACACATCGATTGCCTCATTGCAAACAGTTGTATAATTGTAAAGTTTTTGTTGGTGTTGTTGAAATCTAAATGAGAGTACGAACAAGAAGCGCTTCGGTCATGACTCAACTGCCTCATTTGACTTCTTCATGTTTATTTGCTCATTTGAGGCCCACGATGTTTTAGTCTTGATTCGACTACTTCGTCAGCCAGTTTGATTGTCTCGCGTAACAAATGCATACTAATCGCATTTCAGGCTCAAACATTTCAATCAATTAATTTCATTTGTACGGGAATATCTCTATATGTGCTCCCTTTCCTCTTCCTTGGCCTATCACTCATTTGAAAGACCAACACTAACACCAACAAACTCAACTGAACTGTACTGCATCACTTCTCACGGACTGTACCTAAATGACGTCGATGAACTCCAAATCGCCCATTCGATCACAACAATAACAAATTTTGTTTGTTTTGTTCGTCAGTCATTGGACTGGACTAAAATGAGTACGAACAAAAAATGAACTTTGTTTATCTTCGTCAATTATTTATAATTAGTTAGAATTGATAACAATCACAAAATAAGAACCATCTCTGTGCAATATCTGTACAACTGAACTGGCTAACAACAGCGATCCAATCCATCCATCATGTGTGCATTGGGCCCCGTTGTTTGGTTGCTTTTTTTTTTTGATTACATTTGGGAATACAAACGGAGTGCATCCAATGGATTTCAAACAACACACAAATGCATTAATAGAAATCAAATAAGATCCATAAATGTTTTAAACAATAGAGATTAAGATTGGGGGGGGGGGAAGAAAAAAAAAACGAGTCATATTTGATTATTGATAGCGCAATCATACACAACATATTACTTGGGGTTTGCCATTCATCGTATACGATTTCTTGTGGGCATGCTTCAATAAAAACCACTGCATAGCTGAGCGCATCGCTACGCTCTACACTCTTGGGCAATCGATTCGAAATTGATTGATTGTTTTGCCAGCCGCGAACCACAATTTAAGTGCATCCAACTCCGATACCCCCCGGATTCAAATTAGTCGTACGATCGCAAGTACAGTGTGCAGCGTGCAGTGTGCATTCAATCAAGACATCAATTTATCAAACATTTCATTGTACCGTTTGTCGATTGCATTGGTAACATGGCTCGCGTGTAGAAAAAGAACAAAGGACCAAATGTCGAGCATTGTTCACTGAGCAACAACAAAAAAAACTAAATTTCACAATTGATACGAATCGAATAAGTTTGATTTTGGAATTTCTATTCGGCAAATGCCAAAAAAACCCGCATAAAATGAATTTGAATTTTTCATATCGTTTCTCCATCCGAAATCTTCATGCTGAAAATTGAAATCCGAGCAATTCCGCGGGATTTGTTTTCGCACGGTTTCATCGTATCAAACAAAAACAAACAACGCATGAAACACAATTAAGTACAATGGACCGGATATACGAACAATGACATTGAGCTGTGATGTCTCTCAGCGCGCGAAAATGCCATTTCAGTTTTGCAATCGTTTGTGTAAACGGGCGCGAATAAAGAGATGAGCTGAATTTTAAAATAGGCGCGCACGTACACAAACACACACGCACGCACCCATACTTCTTTGCAATCAACACCAATAAAAAAAAAAATCAAGCGCTCCTCGACGTTGACTAAGGCGCAAAATGCGCCATCCAAAGTGATTTGCCTCATCTGGTCGATGTGATTCAAACGGCTGCTCCAAGATGTCATTTGACTAACCATTCATAAAGCACACAAAACACATCGCAATCGTCGCAATAGCATACATAAACTTAATATAAAATGCCATTTGTTTTCTCATTTTTTTTTTCTTTGTCGTCAATTTTCTCTCGACACCGAAAAAAAGATACCAAAGAAAAACAGGAAAAAAACCATAAAAGATACCAAAGAAAAACAGGCCACTTGGATGAAAAGATGATGATGAAAAGAAAAAGAAAACAACACGCCCGTCGCGAGTGATGTGCATGGGATTTCACGGTCTTACTTATGAATGCGCAAATATAAACACTGTCTGAATTTGCTTGGCAAATGTGCCCAGAAAAACAAAAACTGAGCGCATTCTGTTATGTTTGGTGGAATAAAAAAAAATAAAAACGGCATCCAACTAAAGTAGAAAACATACATCGACAGACACGCATCCGTAGAGACGAGCGCACGGATTTGTTGTGATCTCTCTTGAAGCTATGCAAAAATTTGAGTACATACAATAACAAAACAACCGTACGAAACAATAATCATTTTTCATGGTTTTCATTTGTGTTGGTTTTTCGTTTTTTTTTTGTTTTTACAATTTTAAAAACGTTTGCACGGCATTAGCACAACAAAGGCGACGATAGTCGATCCTTTTGTTCACACTTACCTTTCGGTTAGATCTCCATTCTATGGGTTGTTCGTCCAAAGAATGTTGCCGCTATAGCACCAATGAAAAACAACGACCGAAAAAAATAAAAAAGAGAAACAATGAATATTGATGCGCTACCATTATCATATTTTATACAGAAATCTAATTTCTGATTCAACTCTATTAACAATTGCTGCTCAAGTAAATATCATTGTAATGATGTGGATTGCATTTTCCATTGTTAGATAAATCGTGTTGAGCTTCTTCCAAGTTTAATGTCATTTTTTTTTAAGTGAAAAATTCACATTTTTAATTTTCTTTCAATTTGGCTATCGTAAATTTGTAGCCGTTTTGTATATTTTATATCCCATTTTATGTCCATAGCTAGACAGAATCCTGGGACAGCTATCGGTGGCTAACGGACCATAAATAAGACTGCCACAAATCCACCACTCCTATTTAAAGTAAAGTAAGAAATGTAATTTGGTGCAAAACTTTACAGGGAAGTTTGTGCAGCTGGCGAAAATACATGCTCAAAACGAAAATTATAGCTGATGCATAAAGTGTAAAAAGCGCAAAGTAAAGGAAAAAAAATTGCGCCGCTTGGTGCTATGTGATGGTGTGCCGTACATTGAGTTTTTGTTGTTGTTGTTGTTGTTGTTTACCCAAGGCGATGGTTATTATCACTTCAATTGCTTTTGGCGAGCATTCGTGATTGGGTTTTTTTCGTTTTTCTCTCTCTCCCTCTATCTCAAAGGCGTAATTGAATTGAGGCTCGATAATTTCTTATGACTTCAACAATCAACGTGTTGAGAGTTCTGCATGAAATGGATGCCAGTCATTTGGTTAAACAGCTTCCGATTAAGCACACACTAAAAGAAATCTCACTTTCTTGCACTTGCAATTGCATAATTTACCAGCATGGCTTGGTTATTTAGAAGAAAAAGAAGAAGATGAAAAAAAAATGTGAATAATAATAATTTGCATCGACATAAAATAGCATATTGATGAAATGTGAATATTAAGTCGATGCAGTTCACATGATATTTTGATGAATCCGAAATTGCTACTTTCGATCGAACGTAATCAAAATCAAATTGAATGAAGTGAAGGTGTTAATTTTATCGCCGATAATAATCATATTCAATATATCGCATTTGTTTGCGGCCGATTCCATACACAGACTAATGATATATGTGTGGAATTTTGTGTGCGAGAATTCGTTGGATAGTTGTGAAAAACGTGAAAAACAATCTACTTAATTCTATTAACAAATGAGAATCAATTAACATGGATTTAATAACAACAACGGAAAAAAAACTCATCGTATCGATCGAGTGTAAGAAGCGTTTCATTGAAATGTATATGGAACATATGTGACAAGTCATTCACGATGCCAATATTCTACGAAAGAAAGTTTTTGTCGGCCATTTTAATGAGCTTAGTTCAGCCGAAAAAGTGATCGGTATTCTGAATGTAGTTTCGTTTTCATGCCAAGTGATATTGATTAAATTCACCGAAACCGAGAAAGTTTTATTGAACAAAATTTCACTCGATTATTTCGTGTGGAATGAGCACGCACGAAAAAAAAAACGACCAAACACTTGGCTTCTTTTGATTTGCTTCGTTATGCTAGACTGTTCTACAAACGGACGATGGAACTGGTTTTCATATTTCCTGTTCATTTTTTCCACTCTCTCTCTCTCTCTCTGTCTCTCTCTTTCTCTTTCTGGATTCAGATAATGGAAGCAATGAAAACTTGGCTACTATTGGTTTGTGCATCAGTTGTTCGGTTGTTTCGATTGAACGTCTGCTCCACATTGTGGAAACGGATAAGCGTTGGGTTTTATCATATCAACTGTGAGTTTTGTGTGGAATCGTTTAGTTTATCGAGCACGTTTGAAGTTAATTGGCGTTTCATCTCAAACTAATTGCATATTTTGCAGTGTATTTGTAAGCTCTCTTGTTGCGATTTGTTTGGTCCGTTGTCTCGACACTTTTCTACTCGTGTATTCGAGAGTCGCATGTTGTTGAACATTGAAACTTTTTTTTCCCCTGTAAATACTAAATAGTTTTAGTGAAAGAGAGTTTGAAAATGAGCAAACTAAAGAGAAAAAAAAAATCTGTATATATTCTAAGAGAAATTAAATTGGTACTGAGTAAAATACAAATGATTCGCTAGCTGAACTTGTTGTAAATATCATTCGACTGTTTATGTTTGTGTTTGGTGGTTTCGACTCTAAAATATGCACAATAAAAAGTTTTAGTCGAATGTATGCGAATCCTTGCAATGGCAACGAATAACATTTTCACACGCAAAGTGACAGTGGAATTAATCGGGCTGAAACCCCAAAAAGCCGACACTCACACACATAGAGTGAGAGAGAGAGAGAGAAAATGTACCAGGCTGAGAAACAGAGATAGAGACAAATATTAAACGGAATTGGATGCCATTAGTTTGTCCTACAAACTTCAAGATAACAATAAATATTATATAAACGATTCAGGCAAATGGGTTCATTGTCGAGTATGCGCCAACGAAAAAAAACACCAAGAGACGCAACAACAACAGGGAAGGGAGAGAAAAAAAGAACAAGCGAATGCGAATGCGGACACGCTCTCGCTCTCTCACACACACACATACACAGGAAGGTATACGGAAATTAAGGGCAAATGTATGCGGTATTTGTATGCACTTTACTCACCAGCCTGAATCAAAATGTGCAATTTAGACGCTCAGACGCATCGGGAACTGAATCGGGGAGAGTGGAGCGATTCGTTATCTTGATTGTTTTTCCGACGTAAGGGCGACACACAATGTCTCTGTTGCCCATATTCAAATCGTACATATGCATACAGATGTATACATATACAATATACAATATTCGAAAAACACTAAAGACAAAGATAAACGAACGAACGAAACTTTGTGTGTATGTTTCAACATTGTTGTCCAGCAATTCACAATTGAGATGGTGGCATGCGCACGAGCTCAACACAAACTATTTTCAATTGAGGCAATTAGATGGCACCGACACTACGTTGGATTTGTTGGAGTCGTGTGCTCGGTTAGACGTTCGCTTGCTTGTTCACTGCGTGTTTTTTTTTTATTTTTTTTAGTCAGCATCGTATGCACTTCTTCTCCGAGCATTCACAATAAATTCTACAAACTAATTGAATCGAAATGAATGGCATAAAAATGAAGAGATACAAAAAGCTTCCACTTTATTCACTGTGATTGGAATGCGCACAAAAAAAAGCAAGTGTAAAAATCCAGAGAGGGTGAATGAGCGAGAGGGAAAAAGAGAGCAAACGATCGAGCTAGCGAGTACAAAAAAGAAGTAGAACGCACTCACATCGTACGAAACGGCACATCATAAATTTGGTCACACTCAATCCACAGATATAAAAAGAGATGTGCCCAGATAAAAGCAATCCATTTCGAATAAAAATTATTTATGCTCTTTGGATGAAGCTAAAGTGAGTGCGGGGAGGGGGGAGAAAAGAGCGTACGGCCATTTGTACTGTGCAACGTTTTCTAGATGATCGGTCCATCGACCCAGCAACGCGCACACACACACACACACAAACACTGAAACACACACATACGCGCCGACCATTGGGTTCTATTGTTCCATTGTTCGGTTTTGCATTCCATGACGTTGTCGCAATTGGATTTATTTAGTGCCATAGTTTTTCACATGTATAAATGAACGGAGATCTAATGAAATTGTAAACTTTTACTGTTCATTTTATATATTTCGGACACTTTCAGCAGGACGCATAAAACGGAGCGCACATGCATCTCAACTGGCCGGTCGGCAAATGTGTCTTCATTTCACATCGAAGTGCATTAAGAGTGTATGGTTATAATTTAAGTATTTTTGCCAGCTTATTCAATCCAGTTGTGACTGTGTGTTACACAGTTGTTCATGAGTCAAACACAGCAATCGTACGCTGTATTTGCTTGCGGTGTGACGTTTTCCTTCGAATTGGTTCTTTTTTTCATTTCACTTTACACCACTTCGGTCGGTCCATATAGATATTTGTTTTTTTAGTTTAGTATTTCAGATTTTCTCATAATTTATTCTGTTTACGTTGACACAATGCTTTTTGACTTGACTACTTCAACAACAATGAATCACAAACACACACAATAGCCATTCGTTTGCTTTTCTTTCGTTGTTTTTTTTTTGGTTGGTTTGAATATGACAATCATCTACTGTAAAACCTCCAGCTGTAAGCCAACGAATAAATGACAAGCTAAACAAATGAAGCGTTTAAAATGTACACATTTCACAGTATATCTCCTTAAGTGAAATGTTTTCACTGTGTCACATGCGTGCGGACATGTATGAGCTAAAACGAAAACAATGATAAGTCATTCATTTGATTTGAAGCGGTGTAATGGTTAGTCAACCCAAAATTGATTTGTTGCATCCGAAATTTCAATAGACACAATAAACACTTCACATCAAATGAATCAAAACGATCTGTACGCTACGTGGTCCCATTGTTGATGTGTTTTAAGATCACGATACTTATTTGTGTTTTTTTTTCTCGAAAGTTTCACAAGTTCAATGTTGTACGAACAAAACCTCCAAATACTCCGATGCTCATTTCAGTTTAAGGCGGTTCTCATATTTATATTGATTTTGAATATCAATTATGTACGTTTGCACTGACCATTCCAACATTTATAGAGCATTAAATAGGCTTTCATGTCAACAAAAATGTTGGTCGATTGCCTTTATTGACCATTGTTATTAGTCAAAGTAAATTTACGATTTATGAAGGAAAGGCATGAAGTTTGTAAATCACATTTTCGACCGTTTTTCCATGAAAAAATCCAACAAAAAGGGCATCAATTTCGATATTTATATCCACACAAAAAAAAATATGTTATTGATGCAGCAACCGAGCAACATAGAAACAGAGCTACACAGATTTATCGGATGATCGATCGACTTGAAGATCCGTTTAAAATGAAACAAACAAAGAAAAATCGCGTAAAGGCGAAAATATATGAGCGTAAAGGCGAAAATTAAAAAAAAAAACAACCAAGAAGAACATGCTGGTTTGCACAAATACATACATAAAAATGCATGCGCATTGCGCATACTCATGCGTCTCGATTGTCTAGACACCAAGATATGTTGCAGACAGTACAATTCTACCGTATTTCGCTATTTATGCCTGAAAATGGGTTATTCTTTGATGCTCATGCCTTTGATTCGTTTGCTTCTCGCAGTTTGTACACAATCGGACAAAATGTTTACAGGTTTTTCTCTTCTCATTTTGTTTTTCTTACGTTTGTTGTGCACGTTATATTAATCCGTAAATATTTTGTATTTGCGTAGGCAGAGGTTATAACAAATATTATATTGCTGTTCGATTTACTCTTCCATAGAAGAGCAGCAACAAACACACGCACGCACACACACACACACACACACACACTCAAGCACACTCATACATTGCAATCTCAATGTAGCATAGCACTTGGTGATTTGCACCTACACAATACACACCAAACAACAAAAAAAGAGCATCAAAACGATCTCAATGCATTGCAATATGATTCAAAGACATGCAACGCAATCGTACACAGCTTATAATTGTGGAAATAAAGGAAAGAAACAAACGAAAAAAAATTGCAAGTAAAAACCAGATTGGAAATGATCAAGCAAACGCAGTGAAACATTGACGCGAATGACAAAGGCGACAAATGTAATCAAAATCGAAACGATTTTATGGTAGTCAAGACAAATACCGATTTTCGTTTTGCAATCGAAATAAATGGCCTGCAATAACATAGCAGATACATTAAATGCACGTAGATTCTAGTTTTATCTGACATTCATATCAAACGTATTAATATCATTAGTGTTGAGATTGATGGAGTTTAGTTGCAATTTTATAGCAACACATATACAAAATAGCTTTAAACTGATCCAATTTATCGCTCATAAAATGTGTCCAGAACTGTTTTTTTGTTGTTGTTTTCATTTTATAAATAAACAGAAGAAATCGAATGAAAAAAGAAAAATGGTGAACATTTTCATTGTTTACCAACAATTGTTGGTACAAAGCAACGAGAAACGTGTCAATGATCATTTTTTGCCAACAAATTAACACGAACATTCAACGATCAATGTTAATTAACAAGATGCATCGAGTCGATATGTGAGTGTGAAAACTGTAAATGAATATGGCACTCAAATTAAATTGATTTGTGTTGGAAATGTTGTTGTATTGTCTCATAATGATTCAGAACAAATGTCTGTTTTTATTTAATTTTTTTTTTTCAACTCAAAACACTCATTTAAAAATAAACAAAACACACAACAAAAAAACACCTAGGGACATGATAATCAGCGTCAAAATACCACATAAAATAGCAGCTAATAAAAAGAAATTGCCATGAATTAAAACTGAAATGGATTCAATGAGCCAATGAATATGACCAATATCAATGACCATTTTTAATTGAATGTTTCAAGGTGCATTTTTCGCATGCGAAAAATCCAAAAGAATGTTTTCACAATGAAAAATGTATAGAATTGCACACAAATTGCACATTTGTTTGGCAATATAATGAATGAAATTGGATCAAAGTGTTGGTCAAATTGAAACTGAGTCACCGCATCCATCGGTCGGGCTCATTATTGCTTATCCAGTTGGATTTTCGGTTTGCACTGAAGGCATTGCTTGTGTGTGTGTGTGTGTGGCAACAGTCTTTTAACGTATAATTTCGTTGTTTAATCGATTTATCGCTTGGTTTTATCCAAAGAAAAGCATTTACTCACTGTGCAGTGTGTGCACTGTACAGTTTAATTGCCGATGACAAACCAATTAAATGGCATTTTCATTCACCACTTTGTAATTGTTAAGTGAGCACACACAGTTGGGGTGAAAGTAAAATAACAAATATTCGATCGGCATAAATATCATTGATTTGGTGGAAATGTGGCAGCGGGGCTATGACCAGAGCTGCAAATGGAACGTGAAAATGCAATAATTCACTTTCATTTTGAGACATCGAGCAATTTCGTACAGAATGTGCAATTGTCTCCTATAAACATTGTCGGGTGCCAGCATTTATGTGTAGATTTATTGAACATTGGCATCTATTGGATTTGTAATGAATGTGTTTGGTTCGGCGCTTCATGGTGTTTCATCGTAGTTTTTTTTATTTTTTTTTATTTTGGCATCTATGAATCCACACGTACACGTACATTTCTGGCTGTTGATTCCATTGACATTGGCGACACTATGCACTAATCCCAAAACGAACGTGTCTTTTGAGCTGAATATAAATGAATTTCCGGTAGATTGTCGAATCGAATGGAATAAGCACTGTGTTCAGTCTCTTCATGTTTCACTGTGGTATTTTCGTTCTTTTCACCATTTTTGATTGCTTGTCCGATGTTTTCTGTTGTGTTTAACAAGCCCACTGAACAAATATGGATGTGTAATTTTCGTTTGAAAATTATGGAACGAAAACAAAATAATAACGAATGAGGTTGTTTTTGTGGATTATTGTAAAAAGTCGGCGATCGAGAGAATGACAAGAGTTGAACACTAAACAGAAATACAAATTAGTGGTGAGCTCAATTCAACGCCACATTTTCATACGCTTCGCAGCATTGAACACCGTATTGTATAGGCCTTACGTGACAATTTATTGTACAAACTGTTTTTTTTCTTCTTCTTCGTTTTTTTTTTCATATTTACGTTTGGTTAGCAAGAACCTGACAACAAGCAACGCCATCGGGCGTTTGAGCCATTTTATTCTGAATACCCATAAGCGAAATGATTCTATAGCAGAATGGAAAATAATTACAATCACACAAAACGGACTGGAACACTAGTGTATTATGGTTTGAGAGGAGAGCGTTAGAATGCAGCTCATTTCTCTTGGATCATGTTTCTCTATTACTTGAGCTGATCTGCGGTTGTTATTGATTCTAATTACTCTTTCATCATTGTTGGTGCGCTCCTAGATATTTTATTTTCACATTATTTCTCTCTCTCTCTCTCTCTCTGTTAAATCAACACAAAAATTTCTCTGTTTTGTTGCATTTTCATTGTTTTAAATTTTTCCGCTGTACGCGATTTGTTTACCATAAGCAGCATAAATGAAGTCTATTTTTCTAACAACAAAGCTCTAATGCTAGCCACATTACGTTTTTTCTCTCTTTATTTTTCATTTCATTGTTTAAAATTCCTTTAGTACTGTAAACGATGCGGAATAATTATAAACAAATCTGGCAGCTAGTAATTAAATATGGATAGGAGAAGTAAGAAGCTAGACGATAAACAACGATTGGTTGGTTGACAAGGCGACCGAAAAGGCGCACACAACAAAAAACGCATTAATTGTGACTCACATTGCGAGCGAGTGGTGGGCGTTTTTCTGGTCTTGAGTAATGGAAAAAGAGCACAAGCACTTGAAATATTTTGCTCCATCTCCACCTCTCTCTCTCACTCTCTCTCTATCTCCTGTCATAGAAATAATTCGTTTTTTTTTCTAGCAAAGTGAACTGTCACTCTTGATAAATTTTTCATCGAATCATTCGACTCGTCAGATTATTATACTTCTCTCGCCTTCTCATCTTATTCATTTTTAATCCGGTCCCTTTTTCAATGGCAGTTAACTTTGGTCAATTGTGGTTTATGATGAATTCTGTTGGTATAAAACTCTTGTCTCTGCACAGTTTTCATGCTTGGCACATTGCATCAAGCTATACAAAATGCTCATTAAAATTTCACTTGCTATGAATTCGCCTGTGAATTAAAAAAAAAAAAACGACAAGAAGAAACGACGTCAACTGAAAATTTATAATCTTGCAAATTTGTTTTCATTTGAGAAATGTGCAAAGAGTTTAATATAAACGCACACGCCTCAAAACAGTCAACAAATGTTAGCTTCTATTTGCGGTTGCAAATGGTTTGAAGATGGTCAGGCAGTTATGCACACATGGTACTTTTAGAGCACTGCTTCACTTTAACCACAATTTCCCCCCCCCCCCCCCCCCCCCCGCCAAGCAACAACGAAAATTTAATTGAACGTTACCGAAAAATTCGTCGATCCTTAGCTGGATACTTGTTTACAGTCACCAAATGGTTATAAAAGTGTTACAATTTTCGCATTCATCAAGAGGAAGCACAATTTACAAGAGTCAATATATTGGTTGGCTTTTGAAAAAAGCAATTTCGTTCGCGTTAATATGGTTCACTGGATTGCGTAAACGATCTGTTTGAAATTATGCGATATTAATAACAATTGATATCGATTGGTATGACACATGTGGAATGACACTCACTTGAGCGTAAGTTGACACTTCATACTAGTGCCAACGGTCAGATTCTAGTATTGACCAGCTGCTGAAGCTTCAGCAAAATATACTCAGTGTGGTCGTTTTATCATGCCGAAAATAAGTAGAAATTTAGTGATTTTCTACAATACACTATTCTTGAGTATACACTAAAATGTACATTTCGTCAGCAATGCTACCATCCTCAGTGAGTTACAGATCAAAAAATCACGCTTTTCTTTTTCTCAAGATGCCTGTTTTTTTTTGCACAATAATGAACTTCTTTGTACGATGCATGGGTTTTTTTCGGCATATTCATCGGATTTATTTTGTATGAAGGCAACACAACAACGCATTTGAATATGCATAATCATCCGAATACAGGAAATTAAATCCAGCTGTTCATACAATAAATATGAATGTGGTGCTGTGCCACGTCGCGCTCGCATCGACTCGAATTATTGGCTTCAATGGCATTTTTCGTTGTTGTTGTTTTTTTTTTCTGTTTTTATTTCCACTGACATATGTGTCACGTTTCTACGTCAGTAGTTTTTGGTCAGGAAAACAGCAATAATAGAAAGTCAATACGATAAAAGCACAGGATTTGAGTTCATTGCCACCGCTCTGAAAATGCACGAAATATCTGTGTGTTTTTTTTTTTACTTGAATCGGTTTTTTTTATTTTTCATTTGAGAAAAAAAAAATAATTTCGATAAAAGCAATTTAAAATGGTGTTATAGCTTTGGAAGGAAACAAATCTGAAGGGTTGATATTGGGTTAGAAAATGCTTTTTTCATCAATCATAAATGCGAATGATATTTTTCGGGGGAAACTTTTTTTCGAATTTTTTCAATTTCATTTCGGGTTACATTTTTAAGTCAATTATTCAAGTCAACAAAGGTTGTCTTCCTCAATCAAACCATTAAATAATCTTAAATTCTATTGAAAAATCGAAAATGTACGTTAATTGGAATCATTGTTTGAAATGTGAGACAACATTTTTCGAAAATAGTTGAATTTACAATCGTACAGATCTGATAGAATTTCATTTCCGAGTTGTCCGTCAAAGCATTTACATTAAATGAATAAATGAATAAATTATGTGATGATCGTGCAATGTGTCGAGCATATTCAACTATTTATCATTAAGCGCTCTGTTGATGTTGTGAATGTAACTGTGAGACTCTGAGGCACATTAAAAGTGTGGCACGTCGAATAACAGCTCAGTTTCGGACCAATTTTAATGCGTAACTGTTTCACTCATGCATTTTACTCTTCTAAATGCAGACAATGTAGTCATCTTTTAATTGCTCAGTGTCAAACTAACTGCTCATATAAGGACTAATCGCAACTCAGCCAGCATTCACAATTCTGCAGCCCAAAATAAAATTCCCTCATTTTTCGTTTCAAGTCAAAACTTAATTGATTTATTTATACTGATGACTCGCACCATTTATCCTTATATGCAACACTTCAATATGATATTGCCTCAGTAATTGTTGACACTGCATTGGAGAACATAAGCCAAGGTTATTTACGTTATTGTCGCAACAACTAAATACCATTGATGCAAAACAAGTCAAAGGATAAATATTACGAATTGCCAAAAAAAAACCTTTTGTCATTATTCGTCTTCGTCTACATCTTCCGCTTGAGCGTTTGAATACTTGTTTTTTTTTGTTCATCGCATTTCAAAATGTATATGCAAATACAATTTTATAAAATGAAAATTATTTGCGCGCACATCTTACAATCGAGTCGATTATTATACTCTGTGCTCAAATTTATGCGATGCTAGCAAAAAAAATAATACCATTTTCTCCTTCTTTCTCTTTCTTTCTCTCTTGCTCTCTCTCTCTCTTTGTCAACAAAAATAAAATACCAGCTATTTCATCATCGGAATAAAATGAATATATAGAAATAAAACTATCGTAAATATGCGCGCACTCGCTCTTCGAAGAATGCTTCAACGACGTTCCAACATTATTTGTTGAAAATGACGAAGCATCGCGTCTCCGAGTTGTTGCAACGGGAGAAAGAGAACAACAACGCATAAACTCAGACACACACACACACACACAACACACTTGCATACACACAACCGCAGTGCATCATTTATTTATTTTGTGCAAAATGAATGAGAGGAAGAAGAAGAAAAAAAACATGAGCGGCAATAGCAACAGCAATGAAAGGAAGAACTTTGAGTTGCTAAAGTGAAAAAATTTATGCGCTTTTTTTTCTCTCGTTTAATTTTTATTTAGCATTCAGACCTCATGCTGTGGAATACTCATAGTGAATGAGAGGAAAAGAGCTCAGTTTCAGTACACAAATTGAGTTGGGCTATGAAACCTCATAAAGAGGAACAAATATATGTGTTTATGCTGTTTCGAAAACGAATTGAATGCTTGTTTTAATTTTGTGGCCCGAATATTTTTTTGGGCATATCAAATTAAAGCGCAACAAAACGTATGTGAGTTATACGAAACGCATTTCACAATTGAAGCGTGTCTGGGGTGTACTACAAAAATGGTAACGTAGTAAATTAGACGTAATGTTGCCAGTCCGATATGTCAAACCATCACCATTAAGTCATTGCCAATGGAGCCCTTTGACAATGAATTATGGATTCACAAGTACTTAGACACCATTTATGTCGCTTTTTTTTTCTTCTTCATCAAACAACACCAAATCCGATTGACATACACATACACTTTTTACTCGCAAGCACACTCACAATCTCACACGCTCACCATAAACACGATCAAGAGTATCCAACACTGAAACATATCGAAATAGATTGTGTAACGGAGACACAGACGCACACAGAGAGAAAACATTAAAACGGAATGCGAAACCATGGCAATTCCATAAACAATGAATTAAGAGCAATCGTCAGCGATTCATTTCATTTCGGTTCCGATTTCCATTTAAATTTCCATTCTTGTGATTGTTTGATGTTTGCATCCTTTTTATTGTAACACTTAATTCGCAATCGTTTTTTTTTTTTTGGTTGGGATTTTGGAACGTGATTTTCATTGAATCAATTGTTTTTTGCAACTGTCGATTATTCGACTGCATGAATTCAGCCAAACAATCGTTTCAATCAAATGAATAAATGAACACGAACGCTTTCAACAAACAAACAAAACAGTGAAAAGAATAAATAATCCAAAAAAAAGGAGAAAATTATTGCTACGGAAAAGGATCAGCAACAAGACGAAATGATTTTGATTGTCCATAGAAAGATGTCTAGAAAATTGCGTCAGACCCTTCTTGAATGCCTGAAAAATATAAATAGAACATTTTTGCCGACACAGCAACTGAACAACACAAACCCAACAAACACACTAAAATGGCAAATTTGCTTCAAGTTCGGAAATAGAAATTTATTTTCGTTGCACTCTGTTTGATTTCACATTTATTTGGTTTTTTTCTTCTTCAATTTTGACCTGTGCGTGTGTGTTTATATGCAAAAATATTGGAACAGCTTTCGTGCCGATACTGTTTGAGTATATTTTCCGCATAAAAAGGCATTTCGGCATCTCACATATCCGTGTTCATGCCGGGCCGTAATATATAATTCACATAAAATTGGCATCGTTATGAAATGCACGTTTATGCACGGCGCTTCATGCTGCCGCTCACACACTCGAATGGAATATTCGACCAACTGAAATTAGTTCTTAATTGAATACGGTGTGTGTCGAACACGATTCACAATCAGTTAACGAACTGATTATCATTATTGACTGCATTCAAATCGATCATGGTTATTCCGAATGCGATTGGTCAAAATTAAATGCATTATTTGTTTTTTTTTTTTTTTTTTTTGGTTAATTTTTTGGAACATCTACAAATGTGTGTGCGTTTATTTTACAAACAAATTACCAAAACCAGGTTCGTTTTCATTTTGCATGAATATTTGATTTTAATTAAATCGAAATTGAACAGATCAAACATGCATTTATTTGATATTGTACACACAAAAGAAATTACATGACATTTTATACGATACACAGTACAATATTTGGATCTTTATAAAAAAATTATATTGTGCATTGTATAAATCCAAAAAGTTTGTATGGGGATGTCGTATAAATCCATATTTTATACAGTAAATCGTATAAAACTTTATATAATTTTTTGTGTGTGTATATAATATCAAATGAGCATAAAATGCAGTTTCAGTTGCAAACATTATATCCAATTAAACCGCAAATTCTAATGCGTTAATTGATATTCGGTTGATTCAGCTGCTGAAATTCAGTCATTCCGGCATAGTGGAGAATTCTCCATGCACTCTTTTCAATTAATATCTACTGATTTGTTTGTCTCTCTTGCTCCACTTGTTCCGCTTTGTGTGTGTGTGTATTTTTGTTCAAAATTATTTCATTTCAACTGTGGTCTATTTCAATTTTCCGGCATTCGTAAGAATAAATAACTGTATAGATTCAGTGGTTGGTGGCTGGCGTCACCATGATTGCTGCACCACTCAACCACATCTCGAGATGGCTGTTTTCAAATCCCCAAGTATAAGTAGTACAAGCCATGATTGCGCTCTTACGACTTCCACTATTCTCAATTATACTTTTTGAAAATACAAATAATTCTTATGTTTTATGTAAATAACTTGCATATTATCTTTATCTTGACATAGATATTATTAATAACCATAAAGCACTCGATTCTTTTTTTTTCTCTCGATCTCTTGTTCATATTGCAATTGCTGAAGCTGTCATTTTGGTTTTTGAACCATTTTTAGCCTGTGATCATTGCATATAAACGGATAAATGAAATGGTTTGTGCTCGTTTAAAGTGCAAACGAAGGGAAAAATAACGCATGATGGTAGATATTTGAAAATGATTTTCGAAATGAAGTGCCACTCATTCAGGCTTCACTAAAGTTCTACAAATGAAATGCGCTCTCTCGATGATATCCAGCACTCATGAATTTTATAGTACCGTAAGTGAAGCTGTTGAAAAATTCATTAAAGTGACACACACACCACGCACACACACACACAGTAAATTTGTGTCAACGTCAAAGACCCGGTCTCAGTCTGAGTCAATGCATTCGATTTGTTTCTTTCAATTTTATAAAATCTCAATGGATCGCACCACACTGGAGAGAGTCACATTCAATTTTAACCAATTCACCAAGTCGATGCGTTTGACGGTGAATTATCTTATTTGTAACGATATTTTTTTTTTAATTCCATTCGAATTAACAAATTACATTATTGTTGAATACAAACATATATGAAATGAATGCACGCAATGAATCATTTTGTGCATGGCAATGTTGTGTGGCAAACATATTGTCAACAATGTGCTTAACACACTGTTCGCCGGTTTTCACTAAATGAAAAGAATGATGCGGCGCCTTATCGAATTGCGTTATCAGGCATCACACTGCGATATGAATACACTTCATTCTGATTCGGCCTAGTCGGCTACTACATTAATTGTATGAATTCTCTTCTTTTTTTTAAATGAATTTACGACCCGGCAACATTCAGTATGACCTAATTGATGACGTACAAAACTTTTGGTTTTCATTTTATTTCATTGTAATTTACAATGGACACATTTTCTTAAATTTTTTTTTTCAAAAGTGAAACCAGTGAATAAAAATACCGAGGGACCAGTGTTAAACCATGCTATACGCATGGGTTAAGAGTTATACGGGCAATTTGGCTCTGTTATGCCTGCCGTTTTATTTTCAGATATGTTTTTTTTTCTTCTTTTGTTGTGAGCAAAATAAATCACATTTGAATTAGCTTGAATTCCAGTGAAATGATCAAAAATTGCATAAGGGCCGACACCCAACCGGATACAGACACACAAACACACACACACACGCGTACAAATTGTCAGACAGACAGAGCTCGATAAAACAGAAACTTCATATGAGACAATATTGAATGAACACTTTTGTACACACGCAATTTGTAAAATATTTACCTGGGCTACACACTATAAATACACATATAAATCAATCTCAAGCGTACAACCAAAGATTTCCCTTTAGATAAATAAATATTGCATTTTCAGCGCCATTTTCTATTTGCTGATGGCACACACACACACACACACGAATACATTTCTTTTGATAAATAAGAAGATGAGAAGAGAAAGGAGTATAAAAGAGAGGTGACAGAAAAAAAAGGACTGTACGAAGCAATCTTATCACTGAACGCTCATAAATGCACACCAAGCGTAAATGCAACGTAACATAATCCATTGAAATTGAAGGTAGTAAAAAAAGGAAACGATTGATGTAAACATGAATGTATGTTTTTTTCCTTCTCATGAAGAAAAGTCAATGTTTGTGTTCATAAGATTGCTAAGCGAGAAATAGCTCACATCTAATTATAAATTGACGAGATTCATTGAGCGTAAATGTGCGTTCACGTTATCGGTTGGAATGTTTGTAATGAGATTATCCTTATCAACTAATTTTTACGATTACGTGATGATTTTTTTTTCTGTTTTACTTGACAAAAATCGTCATTTTGTAGCCAAATTTTAGTTTGGTGAGTGTTAAATTTGTATCAATTTTGCCAAATGACAAATGTACCCGTGTGTTACAAACGTGATTACTCTATGTAAAGATTGATTTTAACAAAGTCTCTCTCTCCCTCTCTCTCTCTTAAAAGATACATATTTTAATCGATATACACTGTTAACGCCACTTTGCATTGTCAATAATGTCAGTGCTTCTGTTGCTGGCTTCGAGTCGAGTGTTTTTCAAGTGTGTGTATCTTTTATTTTATGATAAAACACAAATGCACTCGAACGCTCAAAAGCTTGTTGACAATAGATGAAATCATTGTTGAGGCAAACATTACGCAATACGGTAGAATTTGGTTGTGAATTTTGTGAATTTTGTGAGTCATTTGCAACATTTTTCAATTTTGTAAGATTTTATGTGTTTACCCAATATTTTCTGTTACCGCTTCAATGCACAAACGTAAACAATGTGCTCAAATATGTGTATGTGTGTGTGTGTGTGTTAGCTCTTTTTTTGCATTTTGACCGGTTCTTGAGTGTGGCCTTTTCAATTTCAACGGTTCAAACGAAAGTTCATCACTGAATTTATTATTCATTATAGGGGCATTATAGTTATTTTTGTTGTGCTGTGTGTTGTTGTCTTCTGTTCGGCATTAATGCGCAATATTTTTGTGTACATACATGGATGCCCCAATCATACGCTGCTCATCTATATTAATAATAATTTGTTATAGGCTTTTCACTTCTTTTTTTTTGTTGTTGTTGTATCAAAGGACAAACTCAGTTTGTATCACTAAACTGTGTACATGTATAGTTATAATGCTATTTATTTCGTTTATACCACAAAATATCGATTTTTTGTTGTTGTTTTTGTTTTTGTAACCAAAAGCAGAGAGCTGTCAAATAAAAATTCCGTTTTTAACTTAAATGCTCGGTGTTTGCGTGGCAATGTGGTAAAAAAACAACAACAACAACCATAGTTTAGCTCAGTAAAGTATAGGCTCAGCGAAAATTGTCGACCGAGAGACCGTAACATGATAACCCATTACGTTTCATATTTTGAAATAAAAATTGTACCCGTGTCACTGACGGCTTAGATAAAAATAAGACGATGCGTTGCCATTTTCCTAATAAAATATGTTTTAAAAATGCGATAATTTTGTGCCTAATAAATTCCAATGTGGCTTCATTTTATTCACCTAATTGCGAACATGTGCGATGGTTTACATTACAACCAATCGTTTCTTGTCTCATTTCATTTGCTGTTTGCAAAGCATCAGTGATTGTGGTGTCATTTTGTGAATGCGTGCGCGCTCTCGGTAAAGCTCCATTCCAAAACGGCAAATTCGAGCAGCACATAAAATCTATAATTTAGAAAATGTTATTTGTGCCATTCATTAGACGCATACGTGCGCACAATTAACGTTACAGTGTTTTCCATCCAGTTTTGTACAAAAATCCCATTCAGTGCAGCATTTCCAAGTCAACTAGATAGATTTTACTTTCAACCTTTTTTGTGTATTTTACTTTTTGTTGAAATTACCGTTGAGCTCTTAATCAAATTAACGAAACGAGAAAAATGATATGAATCCACTTGATGGCAGCGTTGTGTCGAAACGGGACCATTCAAATCCATCATCAAGATGGAAGCAAAAACCTTAAGACATTTGAAATTTTGGCCAATGAGAGATGCAGTGGTTTTGTTTGGATTGTACATCTTGAGCGAAGAAGACAATAGAGAAAAGAAAAAAAAAAAGAACACAGGGAAATATAACGAATTATCCGGCCGATTCGTTTGCTAACGAAAGGAACAAAATCAACCAACCGAAAGAGAAGATATATTAGTCAAAACAAAACATTGCCGACAGCTACATGTGTGGTGCTTTACAATAAGGATTTGGAATGAAACAGGCTCATGATTCACATCGGTATCGTTGATTTTTCGTAGTTTTGGGCATTTTCTGCTGGAATTATTTCTGTCCCTCTCTCTCTCTCTCTTCCTCTCACTCTCTCTCTGTGTCTGTCTGTCTCTTTCGCTCACAAAAAAGGTCAGCTCACACAACGCTTCATATAATCATCGCTCAAAATGATATTCATTCATTCCATTCCATTTCGTTCGGTTAAAAGTTTTGATTTCAGTTTTTTCGTCCATAACTTATTCAATAATGTTCATATTTTTTTAGCTCTTAGCACCACTATCTGCATCCAATTCTCGAGTTTAGCACCCAAAAAATATACGAGATTTGGTTCATATATCTATCTGGTTTTTTTTTCGCTGCCATCGTTTGCTAGCGTAGTTTCCATTTCCTTGTGCCTGTAAAAGTATTCAAGCCCATAAAAACAAAAATGCTTTGCAACTTAAACGAAAATATTCGTTGCACAAATGACGGTGCAGTGCAAGTGATGTTGAATGAATTGCAACAACAGAATGAGCGAAAAAAAAAACACAAACACTATCGAACGATGTTGTCATCCGTTGATATTTCGTTGTTGTGACTAAACAAGATTTTGAATACCGTTGTTTGCTGAGATTGCAGACTACCAAAGAGCACACAAAAAGATAAACTCATTCACTTGAAATCTTGTTGAGAATCATGATTTTTGTCTGTATGAAAATCATTTGGTGCCATTTTTAGTTTGTGCTCGCTCTCCTTCTATCCGCCGTTTAAGTTGATCAAAGTCGTTGGTTAAAAGTCGTATAACTATTCCTTTGTGTTGGCGTTATATCGTGCACTCCTAACTTTAAACTTATATTTTGTATGAGTGTGTCATATTTTCTTTTTTTTTATTTTCTCGTTCTTTTTTCTCCATCGCCTCTTTATTCTATTGAAAAAATTTCTCTGTGTTTTTGTTGTTCTTCTTCTTATTTTTTTTTTTTTTTTTTTTGTTCAATATTTTGGGTGTTCTTGGAATGTGATATAGCGGCAAACGGCGCGGTGTTGTTGAATGCAGTAAGTCGGTTTTGAATGTAAAACCAGCAGTGATTGAAACATTTTGATTGAGAATTTGACTTTTTATTGCATGCGGGTTCCATTAATATTAATCTATATGATTCAGTCAGCCATAATTATCTCCGAGTGGCTTTCAAATAACTGATATGGTTCTCTTTTGTGTGTGCGTGTGTATTATTTTCCCTCTTTCTCTCTTTCTCTCTTTCTCTCTCTCTCTCTCTCTCTCTCTCTCTCTCTCTCGGTGTTGCGGAGTTTTTTTTTCTCTGCTTTCTACGTAAATGGGTTCGAAAACTCTTCATTCGAAATTAAATTATAAAAAAAAGCAGGAGAGAGAGAGAGAAGCGGCGGCAAACATGCAAGGCAACCGGCACATGTGCATACAATTCCAATTCCAAATAAAATCATAAGTAGATAATATTCTAAATGATAGCGCATGGTAAAAGCAATAAAGCGTCTAACTTGATTAGAATGCGCTCACATACACGGTTACTGTGCATTTTCAAAACAACCTTGTGATTTATGAAATGCGCTACACGTGAGACTACCAGAGGAAGCGCAACCAGCGCAGCCTATAAAAATGCGAAAAAAAAAATATGGTTTTTTGATGCGATCTAATGACATCCAATTGGAACATCTAAATGAGAACGTTATTGAACGAGAGAGAGAGAGAGAGAGAGAGAGAGAGAGAGAGAGAGAGAGAATGAGACACCGCAGCAGCTTCTGACGCAGTCATAATTTATGTCCATCATATTTAGTGGATTTTGTATCATTGAAAGCGATGATGATGCTATGACGCAAATACCATCAAAAGACAATCATCACAATGGATCTTATGCTTCTTTTTTTCCACACATTTTTCACCATGCCATTTCTTTTAACTCAAGATTATAATAGAACAGTGTCGGCCGAGTGAAATTTATTCACATTTATTAATGATGTATTTAGTTGATATAATCATGACCCGCTGAAATGCACTACATGATCACACATTCAGTTGCATTGTGATTTGAATGTAGAACAATCATAATTGACAAACTGATCAATTGGATTAGGTAATAACATTCCAACGGAATCTTGTATTGTATGTGTGTGTGTGCGGCAAGAAACAGAGGCCTCAAATGCGATGGCAAAGAGCAATATGGATGCGTCTTAGAATGATGTCTCTATAAAATGCATTAATATTTGAATAATGTATGTTTTCATTGTCGGTTTTTTTTTTTGTTGTTGTTTGGAGAATGGCATACAATGAAAACAGAACATATAAAACAAACGATGATTCGAATTGATGATAATGGCCAGTCGTTGGAGCGACGTGCAACGTATTTTAATATATACAATGTGCAATTTAAAATGTTTATTTTTACTTTCCGATTATTTACGTTTCAAAATGTTTATTTCGACTGTGTTATTTCAAATTGGAACGAAACGTGAACAAAAACAACATCCACACATACACACAAACCAACACAGATTCATAATCTATTTCAGTGTCAGGTAGAGGCGTCACCGAAATTGATAAAAATGATTATTACCGAATTCTGTAAACAAAAAAGAGGCTAACCGATTAAAATGCGAATCTGCGCAACTTTGGCGTCAAACTTCCAAACGAAACTAATTCAACCGATGATGACAATGCCAAACACGTTCTCGATATTTTAATGATTGGCGAACGGAAATTCGAGTCTCGTGACATTTCATTGTGTGTGTGTGTGTGTGTGTGTGTGTGTGTGTGTGTGTGTGTGTGTGTGCTTTATTGCGCACACAATTCGTTTATTCGTTTTGCATCAAATGGAATTTGCACTTAGTTATGTATTCAATTCGCTTATGAAGTCGCGCGTCATCTGAACATTTCGATCGAAATTCAAATGAAATCGAGTGGATGAAAGCTGTCAAAAAATTGAGCATGACACGGCTGACGGTGAGGGGGGTCGTTGACTGCATTGAAAGATAAATCAGCTTATCGATATAACCAAACGAAAATTGATGTGCATTTGAAGAATGCCACGCAACATGCTTGCTGTACCAACAAATATTTCAAGCATTCCGCAGCCGTTGGATGCTCAACATGTATTGCATTTATCGTTAGAGGTTGGGCTCATTCCATGAATTTACATTGGCCTATGTTAATCGATGAATGTGAACGAAATTGAACGTCGTTGTCAATCAAAAAGTGTCGCTTGGCCAGGTGAAGAAAAGAATCCATCAAAAGCTGGTTAATCATTTGACTAGAACCTATGTCAATTTCAAGTGAGAGTTAATAATTGATATTTTCCTATATGTGCGGCTTAAAATTCTTAGTTGAACATCAATATAATTCTTATGATTGCACCCGATTTTATATCGTTCACATTCATTGTGTCATTGTTTCGTTTCAAATTAAATGCAGTCACTTGCTCCACATGCCGACCACAAGCCGAATGCACTCAATGTTAAAAAAAAAATAATTCCAAAACTTTCAGTTTTCATTTCGTATCTCTAACCGATTGAAAGTACACAGCAAAGCAAGGTATCAAATTGAGCCAAACATTCCAGTTTACAGTTTGTTTTTCTTTTTTCCGTTTTTCTTTTGGTCAACTTTTTTTTTCTTTTGTAAATTCGTTGTTATTGTTTTTTTTTTATTCATGTGTAAATTGAGTACACAGCAAAAGTGAGAAGGGGCTCATCAGGTGTGAGCGTGAAAACCGAAAAGCATGAATGACGATTTAACTCAACACATTGGCATTATTAATGAGTTTACGATTCGATCGAATTGCCATCGCATGTGGGTATTAAATGAGACGACGAAAACGAAACACACGTCAGATTAATTACATGTTCAAATATCAAATTAAGGAAAAAGAAGCCGAAACATAATGCTTAATGCATAAACGTGGTTGTGACCTGCTGTGCATTCTGACCACCAAATACCGTGTCGGATTGTGTCACAGGCGACAATTATATGCACTTAAATGGAAATATTCCGATAAGAATGGTAAACCTTTGACCATTCCTAATTCCAATTTCAAAACCATTTTCACGTGATCTTAATGCATCGTTGTTTTTTTTATCTACGTAGTATTTGTTAAGTTTCATTCCATTGCATTCTATCAATATATCCACGTTGATGATGAACACTTCAAAGAAAGACCCATTCCATTGTTTTCTCTTCATAACAATGATATGTTTGTTGTCAATAGTTGATTTTAAACTGATGAAGATATTCTTTTTTTTTTTCCACAGAATCAACGAAAATAAGCATAAAAATACGAAGAACTAAAGAAACTTATTGAAAGTTAAACATCACACTATTGCTCATTAAATTAGAGAATGAAGAGTGATACACAGTGGATTGTTTTTTCTTGCATTAATATAAAACCCATTCGACAGATGAAATTTAATTAATTACTTTTCTCAGCGGTTTGGACAAATTAAATGTAATTATCTTATTAAAATGATATCAGCTTTGAAAATATTAAAATTAAAACACAATTCTTGGTGCGGCATACATCAAAGTGAAAGGTTTCAATTTTACTCCATCATTTTAATCAAGTGCAGTTGTTCTGTGTTCCACCAACACCAAAAGAAACCGCGTCCGATGGTCCACAAATGGAGAGCATATCCGACCTACGAATTTTATGAAATAGATCAACGATTTGTACACAGCAACAAAGAGAACCTATTATTCAATTGAGATGTTTTCTGTTGTTGTTGTTTTTTCCATTTATTCTTTGTTGTCTGGAGGTACTCACTGGCTTTTGATTCATATTTTGAGATAATCATTTTTAGTGACCTATCACAACGTGAACAGCATACATTTCAACCATTTATTAACTCCAGCTGAAAATCTTGGTCCGTTTTGTAAACATAAATCAGTTTTATTTGAATCGAATGCAATTTGTGTGTGTGTGTGTGTGTGTGTGTGTGTGTGTGTGTGTGTGTTCAGATTCATAATCATTACATTATTGTTCAATTGAGTGAAATGGACTTGTCCAACTGGGAAATAAAATTCAGCGCAATATGCGAATGAATTCTCTAAAAATATATCTTCGGTGACCTTGGTCTATATCGAATCAAATTGAAACACATATGATAAATATACTTGTAAAGCATCCGATGCTTAGATGATTGCATTGGACGTCCAACGAACCAGATGATAATCACACCAAATAGTCAAAATCGATGCATCTATTTGGTATATGAAGTAAACAATCTGCGTTAATTACCAAGAAATACTTTCAATTAAATTTCAAAAGAAAACAACGAACG